>VXAC01006560.1:219591-244030 GCA_013399225.1 Rhipidura dahli | reverse complement strand
ATTGTTCCATGTGTGCAGTTTTGCATCTGAAATAAATAAAATCACCAAGATATTTCTCTGTGTGCCCCAGCACCGTCTCACCAACAGCCTGAACATCTCCCCTGGCCCATGGCAGCCCTGGCTTTTCCACAAAGGAGGGGATAACTCCAATTGTCGGTTGACTGTTATATTCTGCCTTAAATCCCTTTCATGGCTGTGTGAGGGAAAGCTGGAGAAGCCGTATGCAGATATTGTCAAGCTCAACTTGATAGGTACTGTCAAAACTGCCAGAGTGTGGTGACAATAAACATTTTAGCTGGCTAACAATTTGCTGCAAAAAGGGTTGACCCTGAAATCAAGTTCTGCTGTAATGAACACTTTGTCTCTAAATATTTGCATTTTTGCTGACAAGGTTCACTCTCCAGGAGATTTCCTCCGCCCGTGAACAATCTGCCTTCACACAAGATGCAGGATGGATGCGGTTTCCTGAGCCAGTTCCTTATCTGGCGTGAAGGGAGGATGAGCACATGCCCAAAATCAGCAGAGCCACCGTGGATGGGGGAGGCCCATCCAGGGGAGTTGCTCAGCTCCAGGGTGCTGATCCCCCTCACTGGGGAAGCCCTTTTCTGTCAGGTGCTGCGTGGCAGTGCAGCGCTGACAGCCCAACGCTGGAATCAAGGCTTATCCTCGTTAAACACGTGGGGAAACTGAGGTACGTGGTGATTCTGGATCGTATTTGGACTGTCCTTGCTGAGCTGGAGACAAAGCAGCCAAAAAAGAGGCAGCCAGTGCAGACTGCCTGTTATCCATGGCTGCCCCAAACCAGCTGTGAAGGAGGAGGAGGAGGAGGAGGAGGATGAAGCCCTACTGGAACTCTCGGCAACTCCGGTTTGTTGCTGCACCTGCTCCACCCCTTCAAGCACATGGAAAGCTGGGGCTGTCCACCCTCAGGAGCTGCTGCACTGAATCTTCCTCCATCCTCTCCAAGGTGATTTGACCAAAGTTACAGAGAGACTCCCAGGCAGAGCTAAGAGCCAAGAATCATCTTCCTTAGCCCCAAGGCCAAAAGCCGGGCTGGCTCCGCTGTGTAAGTGATGAGGCTCAGAGTTCCCTTGCTGCAAAGGTTTATGTGTTTGAGGATTAAATCTCCCAGGATAACTCTGTCCTGGCCACCACCTTGGTGGCCATGTTTTTGGCTGCTCCCATTAATGATGGGCAAACAACTCTGCCTAACTCCCCAGGGACAAGGTGTCCAGCCAGGATGGGGTGGGGATTTACCTGCTCAGGGCATCTCTGTGGGATAAATGTCCTCCAAGCCTCACCTGCCCAAGTCAAGAACCTCCTGTACTCTTGACCATCACAGGGAAAAGGTGCAGAGTTTGGTCCCACAGCCTCCAAGAGGCTGCATGTGGGAATGTCTGTTGGCTGCAAACAAGTGGGTCAGTGCATGGCCTCAAGTCTCCTACGTGACATTTGTCCCCAGGTCGTATGTGGGACAGAGAAACAGCCAGGGCAGGTTGGTGCTTTCCAGCTTAGGACTTCAGCATCCCAGCTCCATTGCTACAATTAACCCTTAACACCAGGGAGAAGTCCCCCACCGGAGAGGTTTTCACACAGAGGGAGGAGATGGGAATTCCATTTCTAGTCCTGGCACTGATTCTTTGGGGGTGGCTGTGGGAAAGGGTCTTGATCCATTTTCCCTCAGACACCTGTCTTCTCCATCTCAAATAAAAGGTGCTCAGAGCACACCCTGCCTTTTACTACAACTGTTAGCAGTGCTCACCAGGCTGGGGCTGTGATTTGCTTGAGACCCCTAAATTCCTAGAAAAGTGCACAATAAATTGTAATAAAACTTCTCACTGCTGCAGGAAACTGTGGTGGGGGGGAAAGACAGAAAGAATCCTTACAGGTTTGCAAAAAATACATAAGGGGAAGGAAAGTACAGCTTATTTCATTTTTATCTCCCTTTCCCCTCCCTGCTGCAAGGAAAGGCAATTTTCACTAGCACAGTGTTGTCATTTTGCTGTAGAAAAATTCACAGTTTTGGCCAGAGAGGAGTATTTTCTTTTATTTTTTTCACTCAATTGATGTCAGAGAGCTGTTGCATTTCTGGCAGTGGCAGTAGCACTGTGCCTTGGAAGGCATCCGGACTCCCACCTCGATGCTCTCTGGCTCTGCCATCCCACGTGGTGCCTCCTTGCTGGGCTCAGCATGGCCCTCACCTCCCAGGGCAGGTCCCTTCAGCCAGGCCAGCACTGGAATGATGAACATTTCAGAGCACCAGCCCTGGCTGGGTAACTCTGGCACCAAAATACAGCAAAGTATTACAGAATTACTGTGCTGGTGTGAGGGGGAAGAGTTAAACACAGAGTTTTTCATTTAAAATGTTTGGTGAAATGCAAGGTCCTAAATGAGCAAACCAGGCATGGGCATGGTAATTAATTACCAGTGAGAGAACCAATGCTTGCTCTGCCCTCATGAGCCCTGAGAGGATCCCCCAAAAAAACAAAACTTGCTGCAGTGTCCTCACATGAACACCCACAGAGGAAGAGGTGTAGCCACATCCTGCAGATCTTCTCCCTGTGACCCTTCTTTACATCTTTATTCTGATTTTTTCCTTGTGCATGTTGTAGCTCAGCAGTGGCAAACACCATTATCATCCTCACAGCCTTCCTGGGCTTCTCCTTCTCCTGGTGGACAGCCTGAAGTTACTGTTAGTTTTCTTCTCCATCATAAACTCTGGGAGCCACTGGGAAGAAAGTGCCCTGCTTAAAGGCTACAGGCAGAGTTCTTCCATCCTCCATTGACTCCAAAGACACAATTTTCTCCCTTTCCTTTTCTTCATCACCTCAATCCCTGCTCTCAGGCACAGGAAAATTACCACAGCTCCAAGGCACACACCATGAGCCCCTTTGCCAGCTGAGCTGTTTCACCCTGTCCTCATCACCAGCCGTGCTGGGAAGCCCAGGAAGCACAAGGGAGGGATAATTACCAGTCCCGGCACCACGATGATAATTAATACCCTGCTAAAGGAGCACTTGTCAGGTCAGGGAGCACGAGGAGGGCTGGGAAAACAAACAGGCAAAAATCAAACCCAAGCAAAGGTTTGCTGTGAGGAAGGGGCTGGGGACCAGGGGCAGGAGGAGCTGTGGGGTGCAGGGGTGCAGGGTGATGGGGGTGGTGCCTGGGGCTGTTGCAAAGGAGGTGTTTCACCCCGTCAGTGACTGTCACAGAGCTTTCCTGTGCCTCAGGACCCCCTGCCATCCTCCCTTCAGCACTAATGGGCTGAGAGCCAGGAAAATCCTGCAGCCAGCAGCACTCTGAGCCATCCCAGAGCAGAGAATATTCACCCCTCTGGGGCGGTGAGGAGGCTTGGGGAAAGATTCCCCCAGATTTTTCTGGTTCAGTCACACAGGGAGGCTGAGCCTCCAGTCTTGGGGCTCCCTGCCAGTTCATGGTGCAGTTCTCTGGATTTAAGATGGACTTTACCATGTGGGGACATCAGAGTCCACCTTTCAATTGAGGTTGTAGAAGGAAATATCAAAGAAATATAAATAATTCCGAGGGAGCAATGGGAAATCTTGAAACCTAAACTTCATAAATCTAAAATCAATAAATCTGAGTAAAGGGAAGCATAAGAGAAAGGAGGATGATGGCCAGGAAAATGTGGCCTTGGGAATCTCCTGCAGGAGAGGCTTCTGGACAGCTTTGAGCAACCAGATTTGCTCTTTTTCCCTTGGTCCCACCACCTGAATGATCAGCAAAGTTCCTCTGCACAGGCTGTGTTTTGGCCCTCTTGCAACAACTGAGTTAAACCAAAAGAAAACCCAGAGCCGTGGCAAGGGGTGAGAGAAACAGAGAAGCACTGGCAAGGGAGAACAATATGTTTCCAGACACGATTTAAAAAGAAATGTTTTGTTAATACCAGTTTGGCGTCACACTGTCATAACACCATCAAAATGACATGCTGCCACCACTAATACGGCTGTTTGGGGAATATGCAACACGAACAAAAAGGCAACTTGCTCAGAAATAAACTGGGATGAGTCTATGCTGTAAGAAAAGAGGGAAATGCTGCAATCCAAGGCAGGACCAGGCAAATGCTCTGTGATTTCTGGTGACTGTGGCTCTCAACAGAAACTGCTCCTTGTTTTCCACAGCCTCTCAGCCTTTGCTGGGATAATCTGCTCATAAGAGAGAAACAGTTTAAGGACAGCTGTTCTGGCATTAATTAAAGCGCCCTACAGTTCTTTCCTAATAAAATCACTTTTCTTCTAAGGTCTTCTTCCCCAATTTGTTTTAATACCTGTCCCTAATTAAGTCCAGTGAGAGGAATTCACCACTTCAAATGACTTAAAAACGGATGTTCTCAAGGCACCTGCATCTGAAGAAACTTATTTTTGAAGTCCATGAATTAAATTAAGAGGGGACATTTTCAAGCTGATCACTCCCTTTTGATTAGCACAAACGAGCTGCTCCACCAGCGCTGTTTTAAAAATTGTCACACTCGCTTTTCCGGCTAATTTGGAAAGAGTTCAGCTGTTAGGGTGCTAAATAGTCACACTGAACACTACAGACCCGCAGTGCCCTGAGGCTGAGTCCTTTGAAAAGGAGGTTGAGCATCCCATCACCTGAGGATGCCCCTCTCCACCGACAGCTTTGGAAACGCGCTGCCCAACGGCGCTGACAGTGACTTGTTGACCAACAAAATTCTGGCACAAGCCCCGAGTATCAGCCATGGCAACCGGGCTGGGAGCGTGGCAATGGCAGCTGCTACGCACAGAACGGAGCTCTTAAAAATATCACGGCTGAAACCCATTAAAGAAAACAGAAATAGAAAATACGCAAGAAACCGAGGCTGTGTGGGAAATAGATACCGGGAAGGATGCTCAAAACATTTATAGCTATAGCCTGCCCCAAATTTTCCTGGACTTTTAACCCAATGCTTCTCCACTACAGGCAACTCAAATGTTTTGGGTTTTTTTTTATTTTAATCAGAAAATGTCAAACTTTCTGCCTTTTTTTTTTCTTCTTAACTCTTGCTAATGTGATCAAAATGGAGAGCTGACCTGTATCAGACTAAAAGCAGAACACTGGTATCTGCTGATCTCCCAGGCTTCTCCAGACCTGGTTCTCAGCACAGTTTTCCCTCGGTGTCATCCCTTTAACCCCAGCCAGCTCCATGGGCTGCAGAATTAGGGGACAGGGTGTGAGGGGAGAAGCTTGTTGCCTCACTCCTCCCAACACAGGGTAAATCTGGTAGAAAGTGGCTCAGAGCCTTTCTGAGGGGCATCTTTAATGATAATTTCCTGCCTCTTGTCAGAGTCTGCAGTAAAAGTGATCAATCAGTGAGGGGTGATGTGCTGGGACAGAGCCTAAGCTCTCTGAGAGCCACCCCACCTCCAGCTGAGCCTCGGGAGAGCCAAATCCATTGCTGATGTCAGCCCAGCCAAGCTCACAATTCTGCAGGGCAGGTTTGGGCTCTGCTGTCTCCTTACGTCAGGCCCCCGCTCCAGGAGCTGGAGAGATTGCGACCAAGAATTTACTCACGGAAGAGTGAAAAACTGCCCTGTTCCATCTCTTCCTTCCCACCTGCTGGGCTTTGTCTCTTAAAACCTGAAAAATAAGGCAGAAAGATTGGCTCTGAGAGCTTTGACCCATGTGTTGGTTTTCTCTCATATTGCTAAAAGCTGAGCATTCAAAAAAAACCCCAAAAAACCAAAAAAAAACCAACGAGAAAACCAGCCCAGCCTTTGCAATCCGGGATGAATTCCCTGTGTTCCAGCAGATCTGCACGGTGGTAGGCTGGTTCCTGCTGGAGCTGGGTGCTTGCCATGCTTTCCTAGAAAAGCTCTCTGCCACTCTCCCTGCAACATTAATTCTGAACAACAGAGATGGAATGAAATGTAGGTTTGAAAGCAAGCCACGAGGCAGGAAGCAATATTTAGCTTTCCTCTCCCAGAGGTCTCACCTGTGTTGGCACTGGTTTAAAGATGTTAGAGTGGGATTAAGGGGCTAAATCAGAGGTTTTATTAGTTACAGGAGCTCGTTTTCCTTGTTAAATAATTGAATGCATGCGCTTAAGGCAATGGCCTAGGCTGGCTGGTGACTGCGGGCTGAGCTCTCACAGAGGAGCAGCACCAGTATCTCTGTGAAGATAGCTGGATTTCCTTTTATCTGGAGTAGCCACTGCATGTTACTGTGAATATCAGTTCCTGGAACATTTCTGACAAGGACTTACATGAGGAGATATAAAGGTTCAAAATTCCTTTAAAGGAAATAATGTTTCTTCTAAATAAGAGCTGAACGGGAGCTGAAACTGTGTCTTCAGAAGGGGTTTTTTTTTTGTTTGCCAAATCTCTGTCCAGGGTGAGAACTCAAAGGCTTGATTAGGTTCAGGTCTTCATGAGATATTGGCCAGTCCAGGAAAAGAAAAAGATGAGAAATTTGCAGCAAAACCGTTGTTAATTATTTTTCAACTATTCTGCAGATTTAATAAATTAAAACACCTCTGCAAATATTCTGAAGCTTTTTCATCTCTGATAACATTTGGTACCTTATCATTTCTAACTGTGCCACAGAGAAAAACACATTATTATGGATTTTGTGGTAGATCCTACAATTTATCAACCTAAAAGGATTTCCAAGCAGTAGAGGCTTTCTATGTAAGTTAATATGCCACGGGCCATCTATCACCCGGAGTTTGCTGCGTCTGCATTCCTAATCAGTGACTTGACACCTTGAGTTAGTGAACACTCAGAGGTTAGATCCGTGCTAAGCGGTGTGGCCGCAGCCTTTCAGCCTCCAGCAGGGGACACTGGGCACCGGATCGTTCCGGGTGTCCCGCACAAGTGAGCACCGCAATTTCCTCACCCGAGCGAGCGCTGCCCTCCACGCAGTGAGATGCTGAAACACCCTAGGGCTCAGTTGGTGGGGAAAGCCTCCAATTTCCAGGATACATCATTCCATTCTGCCTCCTTCCCCAGTCCCTGGGGCCGGGGAGGAGATGCCTGTCCTTGCAGGCATCCATCATATCCCGCCCCGCCGGTGCTGTGCTGGCTTCCTGGCCATCTGCCACGCGCTGTCCCAGCGGCGCTGCCGCGGCTCCGGGTGAATGATGACGGCAGATACGGGGTGTTATGGGCTCTGGGAGGCTTCACATCACTAAATAAATGTAATGAATATATATGATTTCATTTCCCCCCCCCCGTGCCAGATGCATTTCTGCGCTCCGGGCTCGCTGATGTACTGCGGCTTCACGCTGAGCGATGCACACGAGCTCCACGTGCCACAGCTGGGAGTTCTGTGAAGTCAGAGCTTCAGGTGAGACAGACTCTGGCACTGCATGGGCATGGATGTGAGCTGGAAATGTCCCATATCCCACTGCATGCCTGTTCTGAAAGCTGCAGGGAATGCAGCTTGCATCCCATTCCATCCCATCCACCATGGGAGCACCTCCGAGCGCGTGAGCTCGTGCTGTGTGGTGTACATGTCCTGCAGACCTGGAAACATGAGAGCCTGCAGGGCAAGTGTTTCCAGACACATGGCAGCCTCTGGGGAGGGACAGGGATGCCAGTGGGAAGGCACTGCCTCCACCTCAGCAGAGGAGACGCGTCTTTCAGCCCATGACAGATTTACTCCTGTGACCCAGCGAGCAGAGGTCAGAAGACCCTGACAGGAAACAAATGAGAAATGGCATCTTTCAGAAATTCCTGCAGTAGTTTCTTTCCCCTCTGGCTGCTGCATTACTCCCACCATGCAGATCCATGGTGAATGGGCCTGGGTGCCAACTGGGATCTCTCCCTGGGGCTTCCCAGTGCCTGCTCTTGGCCATCTCCTCCCTGCTACAGCCGAAATGCTCCTCAAACTTTACACACTGTTGGCACAATGATCTGTAGAACCACCTGCCAGCATCCCCCATTGCTCCTGCCTTGGCTCCTGCAGCCTCCATGCCTGTGTCTGAAATAAACCAGATCAATTAAAAAAAAATTTGTCCAGAAGCAGGGACATGGTGCAACTTTGCACGCTCTTGTTCATCTCTGTCAAAGCCCCTGTCCCCTTGAGGCCACTCATCTCAGCGAATTGTTACAGGTCCCTGTCCCAAAGTCTGGCTTGGGAGCCATTAGCATGAGGCAGCACATGTGTGGGTTCAAATCCTTGCCACAGGGAAAGGACTGAATCCTTTTCCCCCTAACTCCTCCCATCTGCTTTCTAAAATGTCACCAGTTATGAGGGGTGAATGTGTTTAAGTAATTTATTTTATCCACTTATGACAGAGACAGTGAACCGTCAGTCAGAAAACATGGAAAGAGATGAATTAACTGAGCGAGTTTCCTTCACTGCTTAATTGTTCCAGAGAGGCAGAGTTCTGGGGAGGATGATGAATCATTGTTTAGGAAATATTTCTTCCAAGAAGATGATTTGAAAAAATACATTTATAATTTATTGCAACCTCTTGCTTTGTCAGGGAACAGCAGCCAAAGGCAGAAAGTTCCTCCCTCCCCCGTTCTCCTTCCCTCAGTTCATTATCTCTATAATCTTATCTCCCGTACCCTCTCCTCACCCTTTGAATATTACATCTCCTCCCGCTTGTGTGAGGAGGTGTAGCCGTGTGCGGGGAGTGGGGGGAAGCCGTCAGGGAGGGAGGGGGGAGACTGGGAAAAATCGTCACATATTTCAGGCTGGCTCTATTTAAATGAGTTTGGGATTGTGCTTCTCTGGAGCAGATGGCCCTGGAGATAATGATGCCTGAGCAGCGGAGGCTGGAGCCCCTCTCTCCTGTTGCCATGGTAGGCCACGGGGCTGAAATGGATTCTGCTTATTAAATTTGCGAGCTCTTGTGTACTCAGGATGAATGGCGTTCGGTCATAAAGAGGCCCAGCCTCCTAATGTGGCTGGATAGTTTTATCTTGGAAAGCCAGGCACTCTAACTCCGCCAGACGAGGGGCTCATTAACCTATTAACAGCAGCCGTGCAGGAGTTCAGCCCACGGGGGCTCGGAGCGGGGTTTTCCAGGAACGTGCCCAGCGCCGGCGTCAAACCCGCTCAAAAACGGGAGAGTTTTGCTCAGCACATTTCCCAGAGGTGTTTGTGTGGGATCTGACACCACAGAGCCCATCAGAGCTCCAGCGCTGCTGTTGGGTCCTGTGGGAATAGCAAGGAGAGTTTGGGATTGCCCAGGCCAGCGAGGCTTGCACGGGGTCACTGCTCAGCCTCTGATTTACAGCACAACCTCTGCTTTTCAAATCAAGATTACACAGAAATATGTACAACGCATCTTGAAGCCACAGCAAGAACTTGGTAGGACAGAGATCACTCTTCGTGGTAGAAATTGAAGGAGAAAATGGAAAGATTTAGAGGACAAGTTTCTTAAAAAAAAAAAAAAAAGATAAAGAAACAAAAAATCAAAGGAAGGATTGGTGCTTTCTTCTCTGACTTTCCTGTAGGACCAGCCTTGGCTAATGCTCAAAGTGATAACTCTCCTCTGAGAGACTCAAAACATTGCAGATTAAATAGAGCAAGCTGAAAGGCTTTACCTGAAAAAAATCTTTCCTTCTTCTACAGAAAATTGTGGGTTTGGTTCAAGTAAATATTTGTATTTCTGTTCCAGCCATGACAGACGAACCTGGCTATTCCCAGAGCACTGGAAACAGGTGTTTCCTTCCAGTAACCCTTCCACACAATCCTTCCACCCAGGTTTGCTTCCGATCACATGCTGAGACTTAAAATAAGGAATTAAAACTTCTTTTTTAATCAGTGTAAAAGCAAGTTCACTGATGATTTGAAGTGCAGTGTGGTTGGGATTTTGCCTTCCACCACACTCTTTATGTAGAGCCACACCAATGGTTTGGAAGAATGGAAATTTGATATGCAGTGAGACAGCGTCTGTTACATTATTTTGCTGTTAACTTTCAACCAGAGGTTGGTAAAATAGCACTGCACTATATTTAGTTTCATCGTACATTTTTTTTACATGTTATTATGCAAATTTTCACATGGCCTTTATTTCAAATGCAACCCAGCTCTGTTTTCTTCCCCTGCAATCCTGCAAGGCCAACAAAACCCACCTGCCTGAGCTATGCTGGGTGGTTTCCCTGCTCTGGCAGCATCCACCAACCTTGTGATACGAAATAATCACATCAAAGGTTGCCAGCACTGGACTTTTTTTCCCCAGGACTAACACAGAGGTGAGGACTGCCTGTTTTTGGGCAAGTCTTCCCACTCCAAGAGAAGAAGTCTGAGACCAAAAACCTGCAAATACTTCCCTGACCTAGTGAGGGGCTTGATGTGGTCTGGAGCTGTGAAGCTGCTGGGAGGTTTTCTGAGGGAAATATTTCCCTCCCAACATTGGATATTGTAGGTTTGTTGGAAAGGGAAGAATTCAAGGAATGGAAATTGGGGTTCTAGATCTTCCTTCTCCCACAAAAGGTGAGCAAGGAGCTTGCCCTCTTTGAATCTAAGGGCATCTTGGCAGGTAACTCCAGAGTCACACAGAAGGGGCTGGAAATAGTTCAAAAAATCCTCCTCAGCTTCCAAATCCCTCATAACAGCTGTGAAAGTGTCACTGCACATGGCTGGGGCAAATAATCACCCATAGTGTGGGAAGGTTGTTCTGGACTCTGTAAATTAAGCACAAAAGTCAAGTCCAGTCAAATTGCTTGGCATTCAATCCTCCTATTTTCAGGTTAATTCCCTTAATGAAATAGCAGCAAAAGGGATGTTCACAAGAATTGTGTTCGCTTGGCAAAGCCAGCTGAACATTTAGCTTTAGCACTCCATTTCAGGGAGAGCTGAGGATCTGCATCCTGCAGCTGACTTTGAACGTCGTGTCTCATCCAGGGACTCTGGACATTCCCCCCCCCAGCTGCTGGCTGGAGCAGCTTCTGCAGCATGTGCAGCTTTAAGCTGAGACAATATGAAATACAATATTTTGTATCGCTCGAGATCAGCTCTTCAGAAGGCTCTGCAGATCAGAGGAGCAGAAACCTGCCCAGATATCAAAGCACCACCCCAGCAGTACCATGCAGAGGCAGTACAAGCTGTAACAGGCTGCTTGGAAGCACTGGTGAGGTGTTTATGTATTTATTCCTGTCCAGCAGTGTCCCCCAGCAGGTCTCCTGGCCTGGGCTGGCCACCAGAGCTGGGGCTGGGCTGGGGGCCAGGCTCATGGTTGGGTTGGGTGCCCACATGCGTGAGCCTGCCCTGGCACCCAGTGGGTGCAGCCTGCAGGACTCAGCCAGGGTCACCTTGAGTGGCTGTGTGCCAGCAGAGGCTGCAGCCAGGTCTCCTGCAGCCAGCTCCGTGCTCCCAGCCCTGACCCATGGCCCTCCTTGTTCTGAAATCCCCTGGAACAGCGAGGGTGGAGGAGAGGACGGGCAAAATGCTCCTGGGGCAGCTGCCTACGAGTGCAGCCCATAGAAAAGGGATTAGCTCTGTCTTCAAAATGCAAATCCCCTCGACACACGCCAAGCTCACGGCACTCCTGGAGCCGGCTGCCCAGTCCTGACTCACAGCTTTTACACAGACACGAGCTTGCCAACTTAATGCTGGAGGTGCGAGCACCGGTGAATTAAAACGGAGCCTACAAATGAAAAGCTGATTAGCAGATATTAGAAGGGGTATTGAGATGGAGAGGCCACAGCAGTGGAGAAAGGCTCCTGGCCCTCACTTTGTAGCACAACCTCCTGATTTCTGCAGCTTCTTTGCCATGTCTTAATCCCCTTGCACAGGGATTAAATGACTCCAGAGGGAAGAGGGGCTTCTGCAGACTCTCCATGTCAAAGTCCAGCCCCCAAGTTATGCAGAACAAGAAGAAATGAGCCACAGCAGGCTCCTTGCTCCCCAGTCACCACCTTAAGCAAGGTGACAGGAACCAGGTGTTCTTTAAGGTCCCTTGCAACTCAAACCTTTCTATGATTCTATAACAAGATGTGCAGCAAAATGTTTCTCTGTTGCCATCAGAGAAAATTTCCAAGCATTTATGGAGAACTGTGGCTGAGAGGATTTCACATGTGCTGGACATGCAGGAGTTGTCAAGCAGAGCACCTGGAAAGTTTTCTCAAGCTGTCAGAAAAGCTCCATTTTAGCCCTGGCCTTCATATTCCCATCCTGCAATCAGCATTTACACACATTTCCCTAAACTGGACACCCGTTAAACCAGGACACTTGGATTGCCAAACCATTGTTTCTGAGGACCTCACTATCCCAAACAGATGGAGCTGCTGCAAAGAGGTGGTCTTGGCCTGAGGTGACAGGAGCTGTGGTGGTCACTAAGGAGCCCCCTATAAGTCATGGCAGTCCCAGCAGTTGACACAAGGAGAAACAAGAGAAGAAAATCCCCTTTTCTGCTCCTACAGAACTTCAAATGGATGAAAAAAAAAAATTGTGGCTTTTGGGAAGGGAAAGATTTGGTGATTTCTCACCAACATTATTTATTCCAGTTCTCTCTTCATCATCTGTTGATGAAACAGTGCTCAGGAGAGGCTGCCACAAGTTGGGGGCAGGAATCCTCATCCTCAGGGGGTGCTGTCAGCACAGGGAACAGCAGAACCAGCTGGAGATGCTGAAAGGGGTGATCAAAGATCCCTGTGAATTTCCTTACAGTCAGTTTTACACCTTAGGATTTACTTCAGTAAACAGGGAAAACCACTTTAGAAACACTGGCAAAGGCAAGTTTAAAACATGGGAGGAAGACTGGTCTTTTCCCTTCATTCCCAAACAACTGATTTGGAACCTGAGAATTTCTTGCTGGTGAATGCTTCTTGTGCCTTCCCAAAGTGGGACATACCCACAAGCAGTTTTATAAATTGAAGACAAACACTTCAGTCACGAAGCCAGCTTAACTTCACAGGCAAAACAAGAACAGCATTAACCCGGCATTCTTGAAGTAACATTTGAGTTTTTTCTGTTAAAAAATAAATTACTGAGTGCAGGAGGAAGAAAGGAATCATTTTGCTGTGATAATTGCAAAGCACACAAAAAAGGTAATTTTTTGCCTGACTTACATTTAGAAATGTCTCAGCTTTTACCAAACAGCCTTGGTTACCAACAGAAAGAAAGCACAGAAATATGCAAATATTTAAAAACTAGCAAGCAAATCCCTGGAGAAGAAGGAACAAAAAAGAAGTGGGGGAAGGGGTGGCAGTGAATACAGAGATGTCACAGGCTGGGAGCTGCTTTTCTGAAGCCTCTCAGAAGTTCTCGCCAGGGACAGCCCAGGAAAGCAATGGCATGAGGATATCCTCCAGGTCCAGCTCTCAAACACACTTGAAGCTCAAAAGCAAATCGTGGCTGTGCAGGCTGTGATGTTGGCAGCAGCCTCAGCCTGCCCTCACACACACTCAGAGCAGGGTATTTAAATGTTCTTTAGGCTCTCTCAGTGGCACTACAAAGCAGAGACAGCTCTTTCCCAGCCTGGATGAAGACCAGATATTCCAGCTCTTTTTTTACACCTGGCAGATATTGAAGATTATGTTGCGAATCATGAGGACCTGAAGATTTCAGCTTCTTAACAGAATCAAGACCTATATTCCAGATCTTCCACCCCAGTAACTTTGTTGAGAGGGTCTGTGTCAAGTGATTGGTCACCCTCTGCCCAAGGAAGGGACCATCTGTGGCATGGCCTTGCTCAGGGCAAGCAGTTGGGTGGGTTTTTTCCCACTTTTCTTGCAATTGCCAACAGTATCAACAAACACTTGCTGCCAGTTATACCAAATTGTTCCCATTTCCAACAGGCTTTATAGGCACTTAAGGCTTTATTCTGTCGAGTAGTGACTTGCATTGGAAATTGGCATAAAATTGGGCTTGTTTGGGCTTGGAAAGTAGCAAATCTGGGCAGGCTGCAAGTTCAAAAGAGGCAGAAGGAAAGCTCTCTTTGTGAATTATTTGTAGGGCTAGGACAGAAGCCCCTTGCTCGCAAATTCAGAAAAGAACTACAGAAATCCACGGAAGAAAACACCCCTCCAGACCAACTTTGAGCCTAGTGCTGGATTTTCTGGAGACCCAGAGCACTCTGTTTCGCTGAAGGGTTTCCCGCTGCTGTTCTGAGTTGTGCAGCCGGGAGCAGCTCCTACGGATCTGCAAGTCCCGGATCTGCATCTCTCCCTCGCTGCCCATCCCGCAGACGTGCCGGGGTGTCCCCTTCGTGCCGGTGACACCGGGGAGCCCCGGCTGCCGTAGGTGGGTGGCAGAGGCGGGCTCCTGCCAGCCCCAGTCGCTGGGTGCGTTCTCTTCCCTGCGCGCTGACACGGCTCCGCTTTTGTTTCCTGAGTAAATAGAAAAGCCACGGTGGCAGGAAGGAGAAAGGCAAGGCAGGGCTCGGCAAGCAGCGCCTGTTTACAATGACAAAGGGCTCTGCCACACTTCGGGGAGGAAATTTTCCTTCCAGACTTCAGGGCTCATTAAGTGAGTGGGCACAGCTAATAGGCTTTGTGTGCGAACGGCCCCAGCCTTGCAAGGTCCAGCTGTCACTGGGGCGAATGTCAAAAATAACAGCGGGCTCAGCCATTCTCCACCCCGCTCGGGCTTTAAAATTTATCTTTAAAAGGGGGAGGAGCAGGCAATGAAAAGTAGCAAGCAATTAATGGGAGACAAAAGCAAATGGACCCGCCGGGGCTGATTGGGGGAGGGGGGGAAAGTCCCCCGGAGCTGGGCTGGAGGGTTGGTGGGGAAGAAATAGAAAAGCTGGAGAACCCTCCCGTCGAGCAGAAACTCGTTGCGGTGATAAACGCGCGGGGCAGGGCTGGGAGGATGCTCAGGAACTGAGGGTCCCGGCGGTTCCTCTCCCGGCGGGGCAGATGCAGCCGTCTCCCTGCCACGCGTCTCCGCTCCCCGAAATCCCCCTCACAGATGGTGACTCCGAAACCGCGAGCACATGTCTTCCCTCGGATAATCCCGGGGTCAGGCTCCTCCGAAGTTTAGTCTCTCACTGCCAGCAGAAAGCTGACAAAATTATGCAGAAATAAATATGCTTCCGTGTTTAACTTTTCTCTTTCACCCCATCCAATCTCAGCCTGCCCTGGAATAATATTTGCATGCATTTGGTTTATCCCCGTGTCAGCTCCGTCTGGAGAGAGGCGCACAAATGGCTCGTTTGAGGGTATTTGTGATTCATGGGATGCACCAATGGGGAAAAAAAAAAAAAAAAGGATTTGAAATCTCCAGAACTTTTAATAGCTTACACAGTCTTGGCACCCACGTCCCACGGAACGTGCCCACTGTATTTTTAGCTAACCTCGAGCTGACTTTGATTTCAGGCAGCAACATCCCACACTCCAGAGCTTTTCTTTGTTTTATTGTACCCTTACTAAAAACTGTGTTGCCCATGTTTTTAAAACACAGGGGTACACCCCTTCACTCTTCCTGCTGAAAACTCTTTTTCCATGAATCTTACAGCTATTGGGTCCCCGCACCAAGGCGAGATTGCGCTTGATCAGTCTGAACTCATGACATTTACACAGCACTTTGCTACTTCTGTGCAGAAGACATGAGCTGTGAGCAGTGGGCTCTGCATATCAGATAATTTAGGGGTCAAACTAACCAGGGGTTTTCAGACCAAGAAGTTCTGGGTGAAACTCCTCTAGATCTTGTTTCAGGGTTCCTGAAACAAAGGCACTTGAAAGGGTTTGCCTTAGCACAGGGGTTTAGCACCATTTCTCTTTTTGGCATTGAGAAGCTCAACCCACAGAGGCAGCTTGGCCTCCCAGCACTGCAGAAGTAGAGGTTGGGCCTTTCCTACCTCCAAGTCCAGGCAGAGCTCCAGGCTGCCAGGAAGGGCTGGGATGCACAGTGCTGTGAGGTCAAGGCAAAGGATGCCTATGAGGATACATTCCCAAAGGAATTCAGGGCACCTATTCCAGAGCCAGCCAGCCTTGGAGGAGATGCTGACAAATCTGATTAAATTCTGACCTCAAACAACAGTTGCACACCTTTCCCAGTCCCCATTGGATTCTCTGTTTTCTCATGTGCAGATAGGCTGTGATAAAAGACAAAGAAAACTCTCAGGAGGAAGTTTTGGGTCAGTTCAGGCCTCAAAATATGGCCAGAGAAGAGGTGAATCATGCCTGGAAATCCTTGAGGGTTTCTGAGAGCAGCACAGAAATTTTGCCTGAATGAGTCACGCTGGGGAGAGCTGGAGCTCTCAAAAGACACAACAATACACCTTGATGGGAAGGAAGCGGAGAGAGGGAGCCTACTCCAAACACATCTGCTCAGATCCAGGGTTCAGCTTGTTGCACTTGTATGGGGAAATCTGTGCAAACAAACAGTTATTGAACGGGTCAACTGAGCAGAGTGGCTGAAGGAGCCGAACAATGGGGCGGTTTATTCACTTAATGTATGCCAAGGCCATTCACCAGGCAAGCACCTCTCGAGGAGCCACGTGACAAGCAGACTCCATTCACCCTTTGCCGAGGTCACACATTTGGGGTGCCACGGATGGTATTTGTTAACGGGAGCGACAAGGACAGCGAGGGAACGGCCTCGTTTCCAGCACCTCCGCGGTGTTGGGGTTTTGTTCTCTTTAATCGCACGTTGAGAGGAGAGGGGTTTTCTGAGCTCCTCAGTGAGATGTGATGCTTGTATCTCTGTTTTGTTTACCTCTCCAAGCCCTTTGGAAAGCTTGGGAAGTAACTGTGTGCTGCTGCACAGTGCCATGTGTCCCTCCCTCCACCAGCAGTGTCACATCAGGTGGGGTTTGGAGTCCAGCAGCAAAGGCAACGCAGAGCCATTGGCATCTGGACAAGAGAGCACAAAGAGCAGGGGATGAACTCAAGGTTTCATTCATAGTCAGCCTCGGCCTTCTGGATGCTGCAAAACACTCAGAGATTCAGCTGTACAAACAGTGGGTTTGACAAATTCATCCTCCCCTTCTGCCCAAGGACCCTCCATGGCCACTCAGAGCTTCCCTGCATTTATTTGCTATTCAAACAGATTTGATGGATAACTTTTCTTTAAAGTAAAGTGAGTTGATGGACCATAGCAGTCTCCAGTTGGAGTCTCTCTGCTGAGTGCAGGTGAAGGGATCACAGGCTGCAGTTGATTCCCACTTGTTGATGGAGGGTTTGTCCAACCCTCCTTAACCTGCAAAATCCTCTGCTGGTGGTGAATGCCCACCTTTGACACAGGACAGGACTTGGGGAGTGAGGGTGATGGGACGGGGTTTGACACCTTTTGCACATTCAGGTGGGGTTTTGCTCTGCAAAGGTCACCCAGAGTCACCCAGAGCTGTCAGAGGGCTGGTGAGCAGGGTCTAAACACCTCTTTGAGGTATTACCGCAGATTTTCAGCAAAAGACAACAGCAGGGGCAAACAGAAGAATAGGCTGATGCAGGAGGGTCGGGGAGGAACAAGAGAAGTGTCAGGAAAGGAAGAAAGGATTAACAGGCAGACCGGGCAGGGTGGTGCATCCCGCACCCCCGGGCTTGCTGGGACAGCCTGGCTGATGGGCCCCCCCAGTCTGCCCCAAGAAGAGGGAAATTTTGGGGCACACATCGTGCAGTCTCACCTCTCTTCCCGCACCCACGGTCCCCTTCCCCCTCACGCCGGGTCTGACAGGATTTCCTACGCATCTGTATGCAAATCACAGGCTGACGCACCGGGAGAGGCACTTTGTTCCGAGCATCCCCGGCACAGCTGCTCCGCTTCCCGGGGCCAGCCGGGCCGGGCCGAGCCCCTCCGGCCGTCAGACACACCGCGGGGCTCTGGGCACAGCCACACCAACCAAAGCACGGCACACGTTCGGGCAAAAACTCCACGTGCTGCCCGTTCCACTGTCAGGCTCTGCCGGGAAGTGTGGAAGGGTCTTGGATAGGGCCAGGGGAAAATCAAGCTGCCTTTACAAAGGGTCGGGGTAGGTCTTTGGGAAAGCAGAAGGTAAAGAAGGACAATGCCTCAGAAGACCAAACCAGGGTATTTTTTGTACTGGTGTGGCTCCTCGTGTCCAGCCCAGTGCCCGGCTGGGAAACATGCTGCTCCCAGGCTGGAAAACAATTTCTTGCAGCACAGACTTGGTGGCAGAGATTCAGTTCCCTTGAGCCCCAGAGACACAAAGCACAGCCCCCACTGCCCCCAGATATGATATCTTTGCATTTCTTCAGTGTCTCAGCCAAACCACTCTTCCTTCTGCCTTCTCTTGGTAATTTTTTTTTTTAGTTAGAAACCCATCATATTCCGGGAAAAAAAAAAACCCAAACAACAGTATCTTGTCTCAAAAACCTGTTTATTTTCAGCAAGAAGTGTTTACAGGGCCCCAGTGAGTTCCCAGCTGTCTCTGCAAACAGAGAAACCTAAAACACTCTGGGAGGTGATTTTTCAATCGACCAAGACAGGAGCACTAGAAATCTCTGACAACGATAAAATGAGCCATTGCTCCCCAAAACAGAGGCCAAGGTTTGTGCTGCTGGCCCTGAGGAGCTCTGTGGGGTGACTGATGGGATGGGAAAACCTGGACAGCCACAACTTCCCTTCCTACTACTGGAAATTACAGCAAATATTGGGGGAATGGGAAACACCCCATTAAGGTACATGGTGCTTTACAGGATATGCAAAAAAACACCCCAGAAGGTGTTTTTTTACCAGCATCAGGTTCATGGTCTGGCTCCATATGTGGCCGGAGTGAACAACCTGTGTGCAAACTCCTCGTGCCTCTCTGGTGCATCTTCCACCCCAGTTGTCATTTGCAGCTCAAACAGCCGATGCCTCAGGGGATCTGTTTATTTTCTTCTTTCTGCTGGACGAGATTCTCTGGCTCAACACTTTATAAAAGCAGATTTTATTTTTCCCTTCATCCCATGCGACACAGATGCAAATGGGGAACAGTAGGATGCCAGCTTATCTTTTATTTGTGCTTTTAGGTTATAATTGCAGTCTGAATCACTGACTTTTAAGTTACGCTACATTCTGCCTCAGCAGAGAAAGGGAGAGGAGCGGAAACAGGGAATGATCCCTTGAAGTTCAGTAACACCAAGCAGCTTTGCTTTCAGACAAAAAGGCATTTGCAAGTGTTCCTCCCATTCGTTAAAGGCACAAACTATTGCCATGATGAAATAATAAAGAGAGTTAATTGAGCCTGGGGGGCGGGTATCGAACAAGAAAGGCTGCTTTGCTTCCTGTGTGACCATTGAGCTCACGATCGTGGTATCCATTTTCTAGCTGCGATTTTGGGGAGTTCAGAGTGTTTTAACTCACCCCAAAAATCAGCATTTCGCTGGGCTGCAAACCCGAGCTCTCCAGCCACATGAACCCCATCTCCTGGGGCAGCCCTGCGCGGAGCTGGAGAGGGAATGTCGCCGCTGCCTGTCTGCTGTCACCTCACCCTTCCAGCTCCCGGCGGGGCTGGCGAGCCCAGCCATGCCCTGACCTGCATTAACCCTCCCGCAGGAGCCGGGGCTGCCGGGGCTGCGGGGACTGCCGGGGCTGCGGGGGCTGCCGGGGCTGCCGGGGCTGCCGGGGCTGCGGGGCTGCCGGCCCCGCACACGGGGGAGGCAATAAAGCAATGCCAGCCCTGCCGGCTGCTCCGGCAGCGTGCGAGACACCTGGAGAGCCCGGCCATCCGCTCCCTCCTCCTCGCCCTCCGCAGGGATGGGGAGTGCGAGGTTATAAATCCCCGAACAACACGGGCTTAGCCATGGAAAGGGTATTTGCACTCAATGCCGAGTCCTAATTTCCTTTTGAAGGCTCTACATGTTTGATTAGCCAACTTCAGCAGCCCCATAGCATCAGGTCAGGGTAATTAGAGACCTTGTGTTAATGAGTAAACAATGACTCAAAAGCCTAATTGACACTTCCAAACCCGTGCACGTTGCTAATTGCCAGAGCCAGACCCGCGGCCCCCGTGCTCACCCGTGTTAAACCCTCCCTATGAATAAGAGTGATCCCTTCCATTGGCACCCCCCGGAGATCTCCAGCGGCGGGACAGCGGAAGGAATGCGAGAGGCCGGGATGGGCGCTGCGAAGGGAAAGCGTTGGAATGGGTGCTCCGTGCCTTTCTCCCCGCTAAAGGCCCGGCCCGAGGCTCCCGAGCAGACAATGCCGCGGCGGCCGGCCCGGCGTGCCCCCGGCAATGACCCCGCAGGACCACCCTCCTCGGAGGGGAAGGGCAGGCGGCCGCCCCGCTCCCGCAGCCCTCTCAATCTTCCCCAGACAAAGCCTGTCGCGGGGGAGCGGGTCCTGGGGACGGGGCCGGGGCAGGGCTGTCTGGTGGGAAGTGTCAAGACTGGGTCGCACGGCAGAGAGTCCTGGAGGAGCAGGGGGAGAGCGGGGGTGAAAGGGCAGCCCTCCCTTCCCACCAGCCGCCCTCCCCACCGCCTCGGCTCGCTCCTCCTGCCCTTTGCTCCTCTGTCTTGCTGCTGCCCCAGCCTGGCCTCGGAACGAGGGAAATCCCAATTCACGGAGTATTTCACTCCCAGATATTTATGGACGCAGCATCTGCTGGACATGGGGTGGACACTGGACTTAAACTCAGCTTTCACACTCTCTAGCCTTGTCCACTGTAAATTTGGGTGTTATTCAGGCAGTTGGACTAGGTGATTATTGCAGGTCCATTTCAACTGAAATATTCTATTCTATTCTATTCTATTCTATTCTATTCTATTGTATTCTATTCTATTCTATTCTATTCTATTCTACTCTATTCCTTTTTTGCCTAAAAAGAACCCCCAAAAGGAACTGAAAGTGCCTCTTTGTCTGATCCCAGTTGTAGATCTAGTGCAGTTAATCCAGGCAAACTGCACGGAGAAACTCAGCCCAAGGATCATGCCTCATCCCATGGGAGCTCAACCTTGGCTAGGGTGTGATGGAAACACCAAATCAACCTTCATTTCTTTCCTCTGCACACAGCAGGGGCCGAAACCTGTCTCATCAAGTAAAGCCTTCCTTAAATTAGGTTGATATTATGGACTTAAGAAGCTCCTGGTGACAGGATCGACACAGACAGGCTAAAACAAACACCTGAGCTGAAAGCAGAGATGCAGGCAAAAGACAGCAAGGCATAAGAGCTTTGAAATGCCCCCCAGCTCACAGCTTGGGTGTCCTGGTGAGAGACATCCCCGCGGCTCTGCCTTTGCACAAAGGGGAGTCAGAGACTGGAAGTGGGAAATGGGTGTTTCCTTCATGTCGAAAAGAGACAACCCCCCACAATAAATTTGCCAGCCAAAACCTGCTCCATCCCAGCTGATTTCCCATCCACGAGTCCATCTCTAATAATGAAAATTAATCGTGAACATGAATTTTGAGGCGTGCTGGTATTGACATCTCCTGATGCCTGGGTGAGGGCGGCATCACTTTGGGCTGCACGCCCGGAGTCCCCAGGGGCTCAGCAAGCAGAGCTGTCCCCAGCCCCACGTGTCCCCATCCCAGGCTCCAGAGTCTCCAGGCCGCGTGCGGGTGTGAGGGAGCATCGGGCACCGACCAGATGCATATTTCTATATGAGACTCACTAATGGCCTTTCAGGTACAACATTATTATTTTCCTCTAATGGCTGCTTTTCTCTTTCTTCCTCGCTGGCTCATAAAAGACACATCATAACTACGGGGGGGGGGGGGGGGGAAAAGGACAAAAGNNGGGGGGGTGGAAAAAGGCAAAAGCTTTGCAAATTACAGCAATCAGAGAGCCTGGACCATTAGCAGCATCTGGGACTGCATTTTACATAACAGTGGACACTTTCTTTGAAACAATTACAGCTAATAATGAATTAGGATTGACTGGGCTGTAAACGTTTCAAATTGCAATTCAGAGACTGTCACTCCTCACCATCCCCTTCTCGATGGAAAAAGCCCTCCTAATACTCGGCACTCCGTGAGGATCCTGGAAGGAGATGAGGTTCTCCGTGGCCAGGAGTGCAAGGTCCGGTGCCGTGCTCTCATCCTGAGCTCTGACGGGTTTGGGATCTTGCCTCCAAATGCAGCTGCTTCAAGGAAGAGTTTACAGTTGTAAATTGATGTATCAGGGTGGATTGTCCTGGTCTTTTTTAACTAATCCCACTTAAAGGATGGATCGGCGGGCTGTCCTTTTCTGTGAAGGAATTGCTTCCCAAAGGGATGAAGGGATAGCTCCTCCCTAAGCCCCACTGTGGCCCGTGGGGTGTCCTGTTTGCAGCTGCCCCAGCCCCTGCGATCCCCGTGTTTCCCTGACTCTGCAGCTCAGTCTATTCCCATTTTCCTGTCCCATACTGTGGGGTCTGGGGCTCAGTCCTCACACCTACCACAGCTGAGACTGTACCCTGGTGGTGGCTCAACATCCATCACAGGCTGGGGCTACTTCTGCCTCATCTGGGACAGTGCCCCCTCCAGCTGTTGGGCATTTTAAAAGTGTGTGGTTTCAATACAAACCAAAAGAGTTATTTGAGAATATGAGCCCTTCTCACCTCGTTTCTGGGGGTTGCACTGGCTCTGCAATGCTTGAGAACACACCATAGGCACAAGGACAGGAGCCATTCCTGGGCCAAGAAGTCCCTGTGCCCCCCATGTACCTCCAGACACCCCAGACAGAGCTGGGGGGTCCCTGGGGCTCAATCCCCCACCATGGCCAGCACAAGCCCCCCCAGCTGGGCTGTGGATCCACGTGCCCGACCTCTGCAGCTGCCTCAACAACACAGGTACCTGAAGAGAAAGTTAAGAAAAAGGCATCAATCCCTTCTCTTTTGCTGGAATAAAACCCTTCCTTTAAAAGGCAGCAAATATAGAGGGGGAGATTGAGAGGAGGGAGCACTCGGGGCCCTCTGTGGGAGCGCAGATGTGCTGTAAATGGGGTGCTCTCTACACTCTCAAAGCCCCCTTCTCTCCCGAGCTGGCAGGTCCTAAAAGGCCACTTGTTCTGCAAGTTGGCTGCTGTCTCACCCATCGTGCCACCTCAGGTCTCCAAGATCATTCACACAAAGCTGATGCTCATCCCCGTTCCCAGGAAGATCACCTGTCACACTCTGAAGCAGAGGGGACATGAAGAGACAATGAAGAACCCAAATCTTCCCCAACCCCAGCCCTTCTCAGGGGAAAGGCAGCATATTCTAAAGTGAAAGGAGGAAAAATCAACCTTAAGCAGAAGAAACCCCACACTCCTGTGTCTGCTACACCCTGAGGAACATTTTGTGCCTATTCCTTGATGACGTTTGAATTTTGAAACCCTCAGCAAGGTGCTCCAGTGCCAGCAAGCCACAGACCATGGCTGCCACCTCTTGCACCCCGGGCACACCTCTCCTTCCACCCAAACCTGCCAGGTTTTCATTAACAGCATCTCTTTCCCATCTCTGGGAAACCTGAACCCTGGCACTAAGCATGCCTGGCAAATGGCTGCCTTTTTTACAGAGATGGCTCACACCAGCCTTAAAACTCTAATTATAGAAGAATAACAAGGCTCTAAAGCACAGAAGCACTTAGATATTATTTCAAGCCAGCCAACGAGGAAGTTACAGCTGCTGTAATTAAACATGACACGGAGAAGTCAAGCATTAAACGCAGGTTCATTAAGAAAGCGCAGGGACTCGGTGATCCATAAAGGCAGGACCTTGTAGTTGTGGGCCAGCTGGGGAGAAATTCAGAGAGGGAAAGTCTCACCCATCTACTTCGAAAAGGCAGCAGCAAAGCTGCTAATTGTGTTTGCATGATGATAACGAGCCACCGGCAGGACTTTCTGGAGGACAGCTCAGCTGCTGGCTGTGGTTGGGCTCCCAGGCCACCACCCCGTGCTGGGACACCAGCCAGGCACTGTGCAGGGTCACACGGCACCCAGAGCTTCCCTTGCACTGCTCTGAACAAGCTCTTGCACCCACACGTGAAAAGAGAGCCGAGAAGGTGGGATCCTGCCTTGTCCTTCCTGGTTCCCTCCCAGTTCCATCCCCTCGGGGTGCCGTGCTCCAGGTACCCAGCCCAGAGCCCTCAGCCGCGGTCAGGAGCCTGCAGACCAACGTGCACTAATTAAGCAGCTCTCTGGGCTGGTTCCTCAAGTCCTGCACAAACTGGAGTGAAGCATCCCAGGCAGGGACCATCTTGGGGAGCTTCAGAGGAGCAGAGATGGGAAATTCCATTGCTCCAACTGCAGGATGCTGCACTTGGTAGTTTTCAACTCACAGATCCAGCAGCCATCTGTGTTTATCACAAGAAAAACTCCCAAACCTGAGGAAATGCTCTCATTATTTAGGTGCTATCCACCAGCAGACACCTCGTGCTCCTCGAGCTGCTCTCACTGGGTGCAGGGCAGGATGGGGCTGAGCCAGGCAGTCTGTAGGTGCTGGCATGGGACAGGGCTGTTTAGTTAACCCCAGGGCTTTTTCCACCTGGGAATGGGAGTGGGAAAGGGAGGTAGATGGACACTCTGGGACCCCACAACTCCCCATGCAGCATCTTCAGGACAGAAGCCACGACCACAGAAACAGAACCATAACCTACCACCCCACCGAGACCCCCAAGGGAAGAAAAACCCACTGGCGGGGGTGGAAACGTGCCACAAAAATAGACACTAATCCTCCAC
>VXAC01006560.1:128912-219561 GCA_013399225.1 Rhipidura dahli | reverse complement strand
CAGCACGACCCCCCCTGACCCGGAGCGTGCAGCCCCAGCTTTGTGCGAGCCCCTTCCCCCCTGTGCCCGCCCTACAATCAGGGCAGCTGCCTGGAACGGGGCCGGCTGCCGTGGAGGAGAGGGCAAGGGGGCAGAGAGTAATTTATTTACTCCTCACAATGTGCTGTTTGAACAGACTCCCAAAGAAAACGGAGGAGGAAGCAACACTCTGCCAGGCGGGAGGAGGAGGGGGATGTGGGGCTGGGGGAGATGGTCCTAAATGGATTAAAAATTTACCCTGCAACTGTGGGGCTTTAATTGATACACGGGGAGGGGGGGAGCGGTAAAATTTCCCTCTAATTGTATTAAAGATACACTAATTAGGTTGATTAAAAACAGAGAGGCTGTTTCTTTCTTTCCCCAGAAGGCCTAAGGGATGGTGGTGGGGAGGGGGGGAGAAGTGCAAACAGATTGGAGTTAAAAAAAAGAATACGAGAGGGAGAGAAATGCTCAGGCCCTGTGAGAGGTGCAGACCCATCAGCTGCCCTGGGGCACCATGAGAGCAGGAGCAGTCTCCCAGGAATGGTAGGATAGCCAAAGCTCACCATTCTCCCCAGAAACGAGGTGCCAAGGTGGCAGAGTCACTCTCAGCAGCTTTGGTACCCCAAAACCCAAGGCTTTGTTGAGCTGCAATGCCCTAAAACTGAGGTTTGCATTAATTTTGGCCCCATTTGGTGAACTTTGGATCTTCCTTATCTACATCCTTATCTGCACAAATATCTATAAATCCTCATGGGTAAATAGATGTAAAAGATAACTTTAAAATACAGGCTGTACCTTTGCCCCAGAAACAACAAACCTAACACAGTGATTTAACTGCTTAGTCCCTACCCAGGTGACCCAAACCATTAGAGAGCAAACACACTGAAAGGGAGAGGATGGGCAGGTTCATCTCCATCACCAAAACCTCCCATTGCAGGTGCTTTCCGCCTCTTTTCACTTTCTGATCTCATTTCTCGCTCACTGGTATCAACCCTCAGCCCAGGGCCTACTGAGAGGGGTCTCTCTGAAATCCTCTGTGGACTTCTTACCTGGGAATTCCTGCTTTGAGGAGCCACCTGGCCTTTCCTCCTTCTTAAAAAGGACGGAAAAGTACTTTTCAGCCTGGGGGAAAGTTTCCCTGTGAAAGGTTTTATTGCTTGTGTATGAGGCAGTTGCTAATTGATCTGTCAAATGGCCAAGCTGTAAAATGGGAATGGCAAATAAAGAGCTGTGACTTTAAGGGAGATAAACAATATTGTGCTGGGTTCTTTTTTTTTTCCTTCCTTCCTCTTCCAAATGACCATTTTATCCTTAGTCTGAAACCACGGGATGAAGGGCAAACTCAAATTGAGGAAGGAAGCTTGATGATTTCTGATGCTTCCATTACTGCATAATCAAGGACTAAAACTGCAATCAACAGAACCGCCTTTGCAACCCAGCAGCTTTCAAAAAACTCAAGTGAAAGGGAGATAATTTTCTTTGTGGGACTTTATGTTCCTGAACCACCACCTCCCTTCCGCCTTATTTTCTTAATGTTTGTTTAGGAAAGAGAAGTGGAGGGCTCCAAGGAGACAGGCGGGCTTGGATGAGCACAGTAAAGCGTGGCTTAGGTTGGGAGGGACCTCTGAAGGTCATTTGTGCAGAGGTCGAGTGCAGAGTGATGCAGGACAAAGACCTGGCAGCCCTGAGAAGGCAGCCAGTCACCAAAGCAAACCCTGCAATGGTTTGGCTTGGAAGGGACCCTAAAGATGCTCTCGATCCAAGTCCCGGGCAGCAGCAGGGACACTTCCCCCTAGACCAGGCTGCTCTGTGTTTGAACAGCAGGAGTGCCATATTTCAGCAGCCTCACCCAGAACTTGATGTGAGCCTCTCCTGTGGCCTGAGCTGGTGCTGGGAGCCCGGTTTGGCTGTCAGCCAGGTGCTGTGTCAAGAGGACGAGGGGTGAATCTGCTCCATTTCCTCCCATGCAGTGAGAGCAGCCAAGCCAGCAGGGCTGCCCTGAGCCCGTGTTGGCCGTGCCCACCAACACCCCAACTCTGCAGCCGGGGCTTTGAAACCGAACATAAAACCTCTGCATCTCCTTCCATTTTTCCCTTTAATTGAGGCAGCATGGAGGCTTTGGCAGGGAAAGGGTGTGCAATTGCTGGGGCTGCAGCAACAAGCAAGGCAGCAGAGCCGGGATCCTTTCATGTGCGAGTGACGGGGCACGCACGGCGCGCTCTCCTCTTGAAAGCATCTCTTGGCTTCAGAGGCTTCCCCAGCCCCTTTGACAAACACCTCGAGCCTTTGTAGGTGACTATCACACTCTGCCACAAGTGATGCGTCCCGCCAGCTCTTCCCTCCCCTGCACAAAAAGCATCACTTGAAAGGCAGCTTTTGATGGCGTTTGACTCGGCCCATTTTGAGCAGCCTGGGAGCTGCAGCAGCAGCAGGCTCGGGCTGGAGGGGGCCCCGTGCGGTGCCCAGGGTGGGCCAGGGGGTTGGGAGGATGATGGTGGCTCCTGGGAGGTGGGAAACACTCAGAAGCGTGTGAGCAGCCCATCCCGTTGCACTGCAGGGCTGTGTGCCCCCCTCCACCTCCACAGGCTGCCCTGGATGAAGCACCAGGACAGCTCCCTGCAGCATCTCCGTGGGGCAAGGCGGCCCCTGCCTGAACCAGTGGTGCCACAAGGGAAGAGGAGGAAGGCAAAGGGGCATCAGCACCATCACCCAGCTCCCCACCTGCTCCAGCTTCACTCCCCAGCACCAGGTCTCCTTCTGCACGTCACCACTCTGATTCTAAAGGAATAAAAAGTGAATAAAGCTCTCACTGCAGAATCCCACGATCACACAATCCTTTTGCACCATGGAAATGACAGCTGAGGTTGTAAGGCAATGGAAACCTCAGCTCGCCTGCCCAGGTTGCCCATTGCTCACAGCTTTCAGTATACACAAAGCAGCAATTTATTTTTTCAGTACTACTGTGTTTGCTGGGAAATTAAGTTTTAGAAGGACTAAAAATATTAACAAATTTAGGTTGAGAAAATGGGAGGAGGAGGAGGAGAGCAGATTTTAAAAATGTCAAAACACTCAGATGCAGCATTTTTAATGAAATGTTTCACTTCAGAAATGCCAAAACATTTTGTTTTGACATTTTCAAAGTGAAACTTAATGATTTTTTTTCTTAGAAACAACATGGATTGCTTTGTAATAACCTGAGTTAGAGAAAAAGGAACGAGGAGAAAACTTTTCACCATCCTTCCAGCAACACATTGACATAGAAAGAGCATTTTCTTCCCTCCTCCTGCCATTTTGCCAACAAATTTAGGCATTTTCTGTTTCACTTCACATTGCACTAATGAGTTTCCCTCCTTCTCTGCACTGAAAACAGGCTCTCGCCTTAGCCTGGATTCCAAGATCCTCCCTTCTGGAGGATCTCCTGCCCACTGCTGCTCTCCTGGCCCAAAGAGCTTTCAACACAAGCAGCTTCCTTGGAAGAAGAGCTTCCTCCTCTGCTGTTTGGGTGCTGAGCACCCTGGAGAATGAAACCTCTCCCTGTGCTACCACCCAAGCCAGAAATCACACTTTTCCTTTAGCCCATGATCCAAATGAGTCCATGATTTTACCTGGAGTGCTGTGTCCAGCATAAGAAGGATGTGGAGCTGTTGGAGAGAGTCCAGGGGAGGGCATGAAGATGCTACAGGAGCTGGAGCAGCTCTGCTCTGGAGCCAGGCTGGGAGAGCTGGGGGTGTTCACCTGGAAAAAAGCAGAATCTGGGGAGATCTCAGAGCCCCTGCCAGGGCCTAGGGGGCTCCAAGGGAGCTGAGAGGGGCTTTGGACAAGGACATGGCCAGGACAAGGAGGAATGGCTTCTCACTGACAGAGGGCAGGGTTAGACTGGATATTAGGAAGAAATCCTTCCCTGTGAGGGTGCTGAGGCCCTGGCACAGGGTGCCCAGAGAAGCTGTGGCTGACCCATCCCTGGCAGTGTCCAAGGCCACGCTGGACAGGGCTTGGAGTAACCTGGGACAGTGGAAGATGTCTCTGCCCATGGCAGGAGGGGGATGAGATGGGTTTTAAGGTCCCTTCCAACCCAAAATACTCTGTGATTCATGATCTGGTATCCCACCCAAACCTCTTGCAGGACAGAGGGCAGAGGGCTGGTCCCCAGCCAGCAGCATCCTGAATCCTGAGCCCTCCTCCTCTGCATGCACAGTGATAAAATAGACCATGAAGGTTTATCAGCCATGAACCAAATGGCTGTTTACATTTGTTTATTATGCACTTATTTGTGGTCTGCAACCCTCCTCCTAAAGCCTTGCTCGTAACAGCCCCTGTCCTGTGCTGGAAGCCTGCAGCCTGACACTGACCAGTGCAAGCTTGGGCATCAGGAAGGTGTTTCTGGAATCAGCCTGCATGGAAAGGACATAAAAAAGAAGCTGAGTAACACTCAGCCCTGGCTGGGACCAAGGGGCACCAGGCATTCTCCCCTTGCTTTCAGGCATTGGGTGAGGACTCTTCAGCTTGGCAAGAGGAGCCCATCACATGGCACAAACCCAGGCCAAAGGGCCCCTCTGGATAAAAATAACCCTTGCAATGGGAAAAACACAAACAGAAGGAGTTTCAAGCTGTTAAAAGAATAAATAGAAGCTCAAATCCCCAAAATGAAGTGAATTGGGTACCTTTTGCAGCCCTCTCAGGTCACCTCCCAGCCCACGGATGAACGGCTGCAGCTGAGGAGCTCCAGAGCTGGAGCAGCTTTTGGCTCCTAGGAAAGGAGGATGGGTGTTTCCTCCCCACAGATAAAGAGCTGATTCCTTGCAGGGAATGGCAGGAGCTGATGCAGTTGTGGGCAAATACATAAATCCAAAATGTGTCAGAAAAGAGTGAAGCTACACAAGGAAACAACCGCAGACTTTTGTTAATTTTTGCTGGAAAATGCTCGCCCAAAGAGGCAGCAGGGGCAGCTGGTGGCACCACTCCATGGGAAGGCAAACCCAGCAAACCCTGGCAAGTTTTCACTGGGGGAAGGAGGTAGAGACCCAGATAAGCCTGGCCCACCACTGACCTGTGCTGGGCCAGGCTGGAGCAGGGTCAAAGCCCAGGAGAAATGATCAAAGCCCTGAGCAACCTGTTCCTTTCCAGGCTCAGACACACATTCCACAGGGGGACATTTCTCTTTGCTCAGTGAAGAAGAGATCAAAAATGATGAACATCTTGCACACCCCCTGCACATGCAGACCTGTGTTTACATACAGAAATTAAATCCTTGGGTAGGCAAAGCCAAGCCCACCCAATGGATTTACATCAGGCTCCTCACCGAGCCTTGCTTGAAGTGTCTCCATAGTGCCAAGATTCATGGGCTGAGCCACAGCGTGTCCCCGAGTGGCTGATGGCAGGGGGACACAGAAGTGTTTGAGGATGCTCTTGAGCACAGTGGCACTGTGGTTATCCCTGAGCAGGGCCAGCTCCCTGCTCCTCAGAGTGGGGATTGGACCCAAAACCCCTCCATTTGCTAACGAGAGTTCTGCATCCTGTTTAAAGGACAGTGCTGCCTGTTAAGCAATTTACTCATTTCTAATTAGGATTATTCAGTATAACAGGTTTTGAGCTTGCAGCTGAGTGCTCCCAACTGGCCACAAGCTCAGCAGGAGAAAAAGAGCTTCAAACATCCATCCTCTGCAAGGAGAGGTATTTTGTGGAAGTAAAAAACTACAGGGAGAAAGCAACAGCCCCCAAAATGTGAACTGTCCCTTTAATTTCTGTCGAGGCTAAAGCCCACAGACTACAAAAACAACATTTTAATTTAAATTCCGATTCCACATTCATTCATGGGAGCTGGCTCTGAGCGGGGATTTCATTAAAGGCTTTAATAGATTTTATAGGACTTGTCAGATCCGGAAAGGTTATGGAGCAAATGCATTTTCTCTGCTTCCAGAATTTCAACAACGGCTCGGTAAACAAATTTACCATGAAAATGCAAAGAGTCCAACCTTGTACAGACAAGGAGAAATGAACTTCATCTGAGTGACTTAAAGGCATCAAGATTCACTCTCCATCCCTTCCCAACTTGCTTCCCTCTGCTCTTTTCCCTCGGCATGCTGTGCAGCTTGGAACATGTTTCTTTCTGTTTTGGTGGAAAATCAGAAAAGGAGAAACATCTTTCTCCATGGATCACACTTGGATTCAGAGCTGTTAATAAATAATGGCAGCTTCAGTGACAGTGCAGGGATGGGGGCCTTAGAAAGGCTGCTAAGAGAGCTCTCCTCCAAGATCAGCTCACACCTTGACCAACTGACTGACTCAGGACAGGGGGATGTGCCATGAGATTGTTTTTCCAGAAATCCCTGGATGTTTGAGGACAGATGTGCTTCAGCTGGTGAAGGTGGTGTGGATGGGAGACTGAGCAGACAGGAGAATTTACAACAGCCCCACCTTTGCTCCTGACCCATCATGGGCTTCATGAGCCTTGTCTTGGGGTCTTCTTGACAAGCCCTTCCATTCAGCCAGAGAACGGAGCTGATTTTGGCTGAACTGCCACAAATGAGCAGGTTCTGACCAAATATTTCACCACAGTATTTTCCACCTGCATTTTAGCCCTTGACAAATCAGGTTTGAAGGCAGGTCCCGATGTCAGGCCCAGGAAGGGGCCCAGCAAGGCTGGCTGGTGCAGGCAGATGTCCCAGCTGGGGGACACGGTGCCATGGGCTGCAGGGTCCCTGCTGGGGTGGCTGTGCTCACCAGTGATCAGGAGGTGCTGGGCATCACTGGTGAGAGCCAAGCTGCAGCAATCAAAGGCTGGTGCCTTGGCAACCGAGTCGTGGCGATGCTGAACAAAGTGAAGAAAAGGCCTCTTGTTTTTGGATGAGCTCTGTAAACAGAGATGAATGTCAGAGGAGATTTTGCCTGAGCATCGTTTAGAGGCTCTATAGTGGCATCACAGGGAGAAATCAGCTTGGAGAAAATTATAGCTAATGCAAACCTCCAACCAAAACCTTTTTTTCTGTTCGAGGGTAAGACAAGTTGATGACTTTATTATTATTATTATTACGATGATTATTTTCCCTCCTTATGACTTTGCAATTTGAGATTGACAGGTCCTAACACAGCTGCTCTGGATGCTTTCCCAGCTCCACAAAGAGAGAGGCAGAGTGAAAAGCAGCCGGGCGGTTCAAGAGCCGCTGGTGGGGCGGGACTGGGACTCGGCAGCTCCAGCACAGAGACCCCATAGATGTGGGACCCTGTGCCGAGAGGTGCTGAACATCTGGGAGCCTCTTTCACTGGGAACAGGCACTGCAGGTGGCTGGGATGTGGCTGGTAGCTATGCTGTAATTATAGGAAGCCGGGGAGAGAAGCAGATTTAAATCAAGTGACTACTGAGTTAAAGCACAAGAATTCCTGCATAATTTATGGTGCATTAAATAGCCTAAATATTCTCTCCTCATGAGTTACTCTAATAGCTAATAGCTCTCATTTCAAGGCAGCTTTTTCTGTGATTCACCTTAATCTAGATTTTTCTTCCTAGCTGGCAAGTACCATGGTAGAATTTCCTCCTGATACTGAGTGGTATTTTCTTCAAATGCTCCAAGTTCCTTAGGACATCAGCTTGCTAAACTCCTGTTACATCAACCAAGAGTGAAACTTCAAACAAATTCAACAAGTAGAGTCTCAAAAGCACCTCAGGAAGGTTTATGGCTGTACCTGGGAGACGTGGATGGATGGATGGACGGATGGACGGATGGATGGATGGATGGATGGATGAATGGATGGATGGATGGATGGATGGATGGATGGATGGATGGATGGATGGATGGATGTGGCCTCAGGGTCCCATAGACAGACCCTGGACACACTGACTGTTATTGGTGAGGTGTCAATCAGCCTGGATGGAGTTTCTGAAGATTCATCTATCCTGGCTCAAGAAGGGGTCACAGACTATGCAGTCACTTACAAGGCAGAGAAAAAAACATGTTACATTAGCCCAGCTGAGTGTGAGCAGCACAGAAAGTCAGACAGGAGACTGAGAAGCACAGAAAAACTCTGGATACCTCTGATCCAACCTCCTGCTCTGACCAGGACTAAGTTTGAACTTCACTCAGGATGTTGGAGCCTTGTCCCGTCAGGCTTTGAAAACCTCCAAGGATGGAGCTGGCACAATCTCCCTGCCTGCACAGCTCTTACTTAAACCCCATCTCCTTTATCAGGAGCCACTTTCCCCCCTTGGCTGTGAGGCTTTGGGACTGCTGTGATGTGTGGTTTGCTGGGAGCATCCCGCCTCCACGTCCCCATGGACACTTCCAGGTGTTTCCCATGCAGGTTGCTGGAAGCAGGAGCATGCACAGAAAATTCTCTCAATCCATTCATCCAAGCCTGGACAGTGACCTAAGTCCAGCCAGGGCTGTGAGCTGACCCAAAAACCCAGAGCCAGCAGGCTCCAAGAGCAAGCAACAGGAAAATACTATCCAGAGCAGAAGTCACAAAGAAATAAGAAAATCTTTTTTCCTGCTGCCATCTACAGTTGGGAGTGTGGCGGGAGGCTGGGCTGAGAGCCGGGGGAAGGCAGGGAAGGGAAAGGCTGGGTTCCAGTATCTGTCACAGCTCTTCCCAGGAAGGCTCCTCCACCAGCTCCCGGGAAGCTGCTGCCATCTACTGATGCGAGGGCGGCCGGCACAGGGATCAACAGGCAGGGTGGAAATATCTTCACTGCATACGAGCTACACACACCCCAGAGCCTGGAACGGGAGGCTGAGTCCCCACTCTAAAAATCTGCTCCCTCAGAGGATGCCCAAAGCCGCCTCAAGCCCGGCGTGCTGCACAGCGTGTCCTGCTCAGCAGCTCCTCCCCAGCTGGAGTGAGAGGATGGAGGCTGCAACAGCCTCAGGCACCTCCTTGGTGCTTCTCTGGGCTGGGGGCTCCAGCATCAACCGGTCACTGCAAAAATCCGTCCCTCCCTGCTGTGAGGAAGACCCTGAAGCCCAGAGACCCCGGTCCCATCACCACACCCCAGCACTCCAAAACGTGTTCTTTAGTGTCCCCAAAAGTCGTGGTGGAACAGAGCTTTGCCATCCCAAAACACCAGCAACAAGACCCCCACACGCAGCCAGGGCTGGGTGTGCAGGGACACCTGCCCTTCCCCTTTCCTCCCTGAAACTCACCCAGAAATAAAAGCCCTTACACGGTGTTTTTGAGGCAGGTTGGTCTCCCCACCCCTGCCCTGCTCTCCTGGTCAGATGTGACAACACGAGGGGACAGTGTCCTCTCAGTGCCATCCCCCTCAGCTCTGAGAAATGCTCTGCAAACTCCAGATGGGATTTTAGTCCTGCTCCTCCTCCAGGAGCAGTGACATTTTTAGTCTCCTGCATATCTCCTTCCAGAAGCAGCTGATGGCAAATGGAAGAGCCCCGACATCTGCGCTTCCCCGGGCACCATGCAGAGCTTTCACAGCAGGAAAGGAGACAGGAGGAGAATGGCTGAGTAACTTCATGGCTTAGAGTCAAAAAACCCTGTTCTGTACATCTCTGGCTTCCTCTGCAGGATTAAGTTGCACATTCATCCTCACCAGGCGGCTTTTGGATGGGCTGTTCCTCCTTCCCTGTGCAACTGGAGTGGTGGGTGGGATGGAGAGGGTGCCCTCTGCCTTCAAGAGAGGGGACAGAGGAAGCCAAACCACACCAAAAGGCCTGGGCAGAGCTGTTCCAGCCAAGCAGCGATGACAGAGGGACACACACACCCCTCAGGTGATAGGGGATCTGCAGCAGGAGGCAGAGAAAGCAGCGGCTCCCCAAAGGAGCTGCCACCCCGGTGAGAATTCATAACGCTGGCAACGGGGTTCGGGCTGCAGAGCTCAAAGGGATGCAATCTGATGCAAGGGGGGTTGAAAAGAACAGTACTAAATGACTCTGAAGTTAATTTTGAGATGATTCATACAGGGGATGCACAAGGAAAGAGAGCAGGACAGGCCCCACCCAGGAAAGGTACGAGGGGGTCTTGTTTGAACAAACGGGAGAGCGACCCAGCTTTGGGATGGATGGAGCAGAGAGAATACACAGCACGGTGCTCTGTGCTCCAGGGGAAATGAGGTCAGGCTCTGTCAGTGCATCCCCCGCAAGCAAAGACAGCTCCAAAGCGCTTCACACTAACTCAGAAAGGTTTCCAAGGACTAAAAAGAGCCACTCAGATCCTCCCCCTCCTTCAATACAGGCTTTGTCGTGCTCCCACTTCCAGGACAGGCAATATTCCTTCCTGCTCTGCCTTCCTCCAGCCTCAGGGCTGCAACAGAGCCAGGTTTGTTGGACGGCACAAAGGGACCTCAGAGCATCTCCCCCAGATGCGCAGCTGAGCTCGTCTCTCCTCCAGCTGCCCCCCTGCCACAGCCCCAGAGCCCACAGCCTCTCCACACTCAGCATAAAACGCCAATTTCCCAGCCCCAGCCTAAACATCAGCTCAGTTCAGCCTGGCAGCCAGCATCACCCAGATCCGTGCACTGCCCACGCCCCTCTGAGCCCACCCTGGGGCGAGCTTTGTGCTTCACAGGGACGCTGCTACCCCGATGTCCCCCTGCTGCTGCCACCACGGGACAGGACAGGGAACGAGGGAGCAGAGGGCTGTGATCACTGCCATTCCCAGCAGAGCCAGAAGGATTTTGAAGAGTGAAACCACTTCCCTCCACGAAACAGCTCAGAAGGCCCCAGGACAGCACGGCCTTTCCAAGGAGTAAAAATAAGAAAGGCCGTGTTTTGAGAGCAGAGCCTCAGCAGGTTGGGAGGCTTTCCCAGCATCCTCCCAGCAGCACACTAAATTATCATGTCTGACATTTCCCCTGTCCCCCCCCACCCCCAACCAAAGGCCAAAATAATTCCCTGGCTCTGGATACAGATCAGCTGGCAAACAAGATTTCAGACACAGTTATTTTGCCATGAGAGGATTCTGAACTGCTCCTCTTTTTCTTGAGATCAATACCTAAAGGATAATCCTGCATATTATCCTACAGTTTGGTGCTCTTAGCGCAAGCTCCCTTGTTTGCTTTATTTCCTTTAAGAATTACAGCTCCTTCTGGCTGGGGGAGGGAAGTGTTTTTATATTCTGTATAGCCAGAAATGAGACCTGACATCATAAATTGTCTGTAGTTGCTTGGAGATGAAATTTGTTGACTTTTTAGTTAAATTGAAACCCTTCCTGAGCACATACCGATTTCAGGTGATGAGTCATTCCTTCCCAAAAGAGCAGAGCAAACAATAGCAACCACTTAAACAAAAACAGAGCAGATTTTCTTCCAAATCTAGTACCTCTATTCTTTTGAAGCAAATCAAGTCTGGGGGAGTTTGTTCTCCTGCAAAATCCCACAGGAGGAAGGTAGAAGAGATCAGAAACTTTTTCTCTGCTTTGGAGGGTTATTTTTATTTGTTTTTAACCCATCACACTGTCCTGAGCATTCAGAATAGCAACTCTTGACTATTTGTGGCTGAAAAGTTTCCCAGGTGGTAAATTTGAAGAGATGGGGAGAATATCTCTGCTACTCCTGGGACAGATAGGAGGTTCCAAAAATAAAGTTTACCTCGGAATAACTGCCTCAGAGTATTTGTTTTCTGTTTATGAATAGATTTGATTCATAAAACTGCACAACAGATCATGAAAAGCATGCTACCTGTGGGATGAAGGAATCTCCAAAACATGAGGGACTTCTGAGGGATTGCTGGAACTGCAGTGACAGAAAGGAAGGGGGAATGGCTTCAAAAAAGAGAAAAGAAAAGAGAAAGAGAGCGGATTTAAATCAGATGGTCGGGACAAATCCTTCCCTGTGAGGCTGGGGAGGCCCTGGCCCAGGGTGCCCAGAGAAGCCGTGGCTGCCCCTGGATCCCTGGCAGTGTTCAGGGTCACACTGGACAGGACTTGGAGCAGCCTGGGACAGTGGAAGGTGCACCTGCCCATGGCAAGGGATTGGAATGAGATGAGCTTTAAGGTCCCTTCCAAGCCAAACCATTCCATGATTCAATTATTTGGAGGACTTCAAAAAATCTCCCTGTGACTGAGGTGGACACAGGGAGCTCCAGGTCGCTCTCTTAACCAGCCTCCCAAAGCAGAGGGAGGTGAGGTGGGACACATGTCAGCTCCGGGTCAGCTCGTGGTACCCCCACAGTGCCCCAGCCCCTCATCAGTGTGGGGTTCAGCTGGCAGCAGCCGCCTCCCAAAACCAGCAAACACCCCCAGGTACCCCATACTCTGGTCCCGAGCTGCAGACCTCGCCCTGCTCCTCTCACATCCGTCAGAATCCTGCCCGGGAACACCGAGAGCACCAAAAAGCCACCAGGGGAGAGCACTGGAGTGCAAATACCGCGTTCCTTCCGAGGTGTTGCCCTGAAACCGCAACTTCAGCATCGCCTTTGACCTTGGAGACACAAAGCATTTCCAGCCATGTTTTCCTACGCCTCGCAAATTTGGTTGTTTTTTTTTTTATTATTATTTTTTTGGAGCTCCCGGTAAGAAAAGGGATCTTTGGGTATGAAACCCGCCAGGCAGATGAAGCGACAGGGTGACAATCCCACAAGGTGGCAGAGCTCCACCGCTCATGGCCCGAGCGCGGGGATGGGATGCGCCCAGCGCAGCCGGCTCCGGGATGCTCCGCACCGGGGGGACCCCTGCGACACCGCTGATGGCGAGGGGCTCCCCTGAGCCTTCCCCAGCCTCCCCAAAATGGGAGTAAAGCAGGTATAAAACTGCTCGGAAAATGGGAGCAACAGTTCTCGGGGGCTTGGGCACAGGTGAACAGAACAGGCAAAAACTCCAATTTTATTTGTCTGCACTGAGGCTTCTTAGAGAGTTTTGCTGGGAGCTATTAGGAAGTTCTTAACCCACTCGGGGAAATTGTGAACTGGGAAAGAAAACCCAAACTCTCAAGCAGGCAAATGTTGCTTTTATAAATTACAACAGTGGTCCAGGGGATGGGGGAGTAACTGGGATTTCAGCTACTCAGATTTCTTTCCAAGCTGTTCAGAAATGCACAATTTCTTCCTGTCTTGTCTGGACCCGCCACACTCCAGCTCAGTTAAATGATTATATTAAAAAAAAAAAAAAATGGAGAAAGAACTAGCAAGAAAAATAAAATAAAAAATAGCATTATCTTGTCACAGCTCGTGATCAGTTGAGGGAGAAGAGTAAAATAATTGCAACTCCCAGCCCTGCTGCCACCTTCACTCCATGCTGGGCAGAAGCAAATTTGGTTTAGTTTGGGTGAAGCAGCACCTTCCATGTCCCTGGATTCAGGGCAGACTCGTGATTTCCCCCCCTGCAACCCACTTTCTATAGGTCTTGAGTCTCCCTTGTCAGTAAGGACTGGGTTTGGAGCTGACTCTGGCTTTAAATAACCAGCAGGGCACAAATTTGGAGATTGGTCTGCAGAGGAAAGAAGTGAATCACAGCCAGTCCAGCAAATGGACAAATGGAAGGTTTCGTGCTCTGAGTGGAAATTAGAGAGATGTGGTCTTTAAAAGGACGTTCTCTGAAGTGATGGGAAGCTTCAGGAGGAATTCTGCACCAGAGGAAATCACGCTCAAAGAAAAGGGATAATTTGCTACAGCAAAATTAAACTTTCTATCACTCAAATACCCAAATCAGCAGCCTGACAGAACAGTTACTGTAGCAACAGGTGGGGAAAAAATGCCACAGAAAACACAGATATTCCCCTACTCCCCAATAAACTGACAGAAACCAGCTTCTAATTGCACCGAGAGTCACACAGATGTGCCGTGGCTCAGCCACTGGGGCTTGGGGTTTGTGCTGGGATGCAGAGCCAGGGCAGAGCTCACAGTTTTTGTTATTGCAAACCCTTCCTCTTCACCTGCCTGAGAAATGCTGGGAAACCCTGACTGATCTGATTTCTTTGCCTGCTTTCCAGGAGAAGGAGGAAGCCTTTGAGGGAGCTGCAGTGTGAGCTCTTCAGGAAAGGGAAAGAAAAAACATTCCACTAAATCGAATTTAAAATACATAGATTTGGCCCTTGGGGCCAAAGAGGTCCAAGTGCATTTGCCCCCAGCCCCTGTGCAGTGCAGTTCCAAAGAGTTTTTCCAAAATTGGTATTTCCAGCGGGACTGATCAGACCTTGAGCTGTGCAGTCAGGTGCAAAGCATCCAAAATCAGATACACCCCAAGGGCAGTGAACCTCAGCTTCCCTCAGCTGCCAGTGCCCCAGGGCTCCTCTCAGTCCTGTCCACCAGCTGCATGTGAGAGAACAGACACAAAAACCCCAATTTTCCTACCCATGGCACACACCAGCCTCTGCAATTCAGTTGACTCCTGCCTCTTCTCTAATTACCTCTTCAATTATGCCAAATAACTGTATTTATCCCAGAAGAAGCATCACTCTGGGGCTCTCTCGTTGAGGCTGAGGCTGTTGTCAGGACAAGCACAAAGGGCTTTGTGGACCACAAACTCTGCAGGTCCCAGCAGCACCTCAAGGACTTTGCTCCTGCAGATCTGCACATCCTGAGCACGGCCCCTCACCTTGGGGCTCCAAATCCCAGGCCATGGGCTGCAATAAGGGCATGTTTGCTGCTGCTCAGCAGAAACCGAACCAGAACAACCTCTGCAAACATCACACCTCTCCACAGAGACCTCAGACAAACCAAACAGTGCTCTGCCTTTTCATAAAAGCAGACTTCGCCCGGCCCAGGAGGTAATTGCTGGCTCCACAGACGCCTCTCTCATCCCATTTGTGGGTATTTTTATCTTGCCAAGGAGCCAGAACTTTCCTGTGAGCTCCATCCTGTGCTATCTGCTCTGAAGGGCTCATCCATCCCTCGCTTGCCTTGTTCCATATATTCCTTTTATGCCTTTTCCTTAACAGCTTTTAATTCCGGTGTGGTGCTTCCAGTTCTCAGAAACATCACAAAAAGGACATTGCAGCCCCCTCAGGTTTATATAAACATGTCGTTTTTATTAACTTTCATCCTGACTGTCTGAGCTGAAATGCTAACATTTGGCAAAAAAACAGTAGAAATGGTTTGGGCAGCTCTTTTAGCTAGGTCAGTAAGGTGCTCAATTAAGGGAAGAGCTGTTTCATGGCTGAAATATTCTCTTTGATGACTTGTTTTCTTCTTCCAGGTCTTCCTGCTTGCTCTCAAAAACCCCCTGTAATCCTATAGACTGGTAAAGCCCCATCAGCACCCAGAGAATAATGTTTCACTTCTCCCCTTCTCTGCACTCCTTTTTGGAGTCATCAAAAAAAAAAAAAAAAATCTCCCCCCCACCAAAAAATTCTTTGTTTTTCCTTTTTTCCAAAACTATCACTTCCAGCCTGTGATTCCAGCTAATTTATAGCACACCACTGCAAAACAACACTGAATTATAGAGAAAGACCATGGGAAGCTTTGACACCATTAGTGTTTGGGGGAATTAATGGGAGTAGACTGCTAAATATGATTATTTTCCTCTGCCTTTCCTTAGGGTGCCGATCACTAGAGCACAAGTGCCACGTGCATTAATTAATTGAAACAACACGTTTACATGATTAGGGATTAACTCCTGTGCTTCTCCATTGACTAATTAGTGTATCTATAGATCTATTTAGAAAGAAAATACCTTGGGGAAGGCAGGAGCCTTCCGAGTTTATTTCATATAAACTGGCTGTCAAATTCAGGGATTAGAAAAGCGTTCTCTTCTCCTTCCCTCCCCTGGCACCTCATATTTGCTTCTTTTATTTCTCTTGACTCCCACGTGGCGTCTGCCACAAGTTTTACCAAGAAAACACTGCTGAGATTTTCTTCCCTCATTTTGGTCCCAAGTTTCCTGTTGGTTGTCATCCTCGGGCTGCTCATGGGCTCCAACTGTCAACACACTCTGCTGGAAAAGAATATTTGACCCTGGGGATTTCAGCCTGATGGATTAATTAACTTTCCCTTCTCCTTCAGCTCTCTGTGTTCAGGGGCTCTCACATTTCACCCCCAGGATACCAGTCCCCATTTAATTTTCTTTTCCCTGTTGTAGGACACAGGACAAGAAAAGAAGGGGTGAAGCTGCTCGGGTCAGGAAGCAATGCAGGGCTTTGTGATAGTCTGTAGCTACAGCCCCTAAAATGCAGAAAATTGCACAGAATTCTCCTTCCCCAGCAGAAAATTGCACAGAATGTTGACTTAACACCAAGTAACCCTTTAAAACTTTACCTGATTGCACAATAACTTCCCAGCACTGCTCAGAGAAAAGGCTTTGCTTTCCTTATTATCCCTCGGAGGCTTTTAGAGACCTTCCTGGCAGCTTAAAGGCAGCACTTCAAGGTACAAGAAGCACAAAAAAAGAAAACCAAAACACTCTTCTGTCCCTCTAGAGCCTCACTTGTATTCATTTAAAGGAGACTTGGTCAAAATCTTGACAAAATAACCAGTTTCACCATCACCTCAACCCTCAATCCAGAAGCAGCTCTGTCCTTTCCGGGGCTGGCTGGGGTAGGAGGATGAGGAGGAGCGAGGAGAGGAGAGTGAGTTCATTAATTACCTGTTCCTGATCAGAGCTTCTTTCTTTCCCCAGCTCCAAAAGTGGAGCTTCCTCTGCTCGTGGCAGGCTGAGGAAGAGGAGGCTGAGTCCCCTCCTCCTGCTAAACTGTCCTGTGGCTGAACCCAGCAAACTTGGGGAATAAATCTCCTCTCCTTTACCCCTTTATGACACTTTTGGTTGAAAGTGGAAGGAAATGTTTGCTGGGGTTTTCTCTGTAGAATAAACACACAATATATTCAGATTATCCCTCCAGATTTGCATTCTGCATATCCCCATTAACACACTCACATAACCACCACTGCATTCTCACACTTTATTTACACTTTATTGCCATTCCTTCTGTCTTTTAACATCTGGACACACGCAGATGTTACACCTTTGCTTCACAAATGCACAGAGGACCAGGACTGGTTGTCTGTATCTAATCCCAGGATCCCACCCAAGGCGGTCTGGGCAGCAAAACCACCTCCCACTGCTGAAATGTGTCCTCAGCAGGAAATTTCAACAGAAATATGAGCAGTAGCCCTGGTTTTGGCCAAGATGAGATGGTTGGAACACCTCACAGAGGGGCTTGTTTTGGAACCCTTGTGATGCTGCAGAGCCAAGCTGCAGCCACTCTCACTCCAGGGAAATGTCATTTCAGACACCAGCGTCACCCAGCGTGGGACAGAACCCCCAGACCTGCTGGCTGTGAATCAGATTTTAGATGCTCTTTCCCAGGACCTCGTTCCACCCCTCCAAGCAGCAGTCAGGGCGAGCAGCAAGGCTGAGCCTCGTTATCTCTCTGTGTTATCTCTCTGTGTTATCTTTCTGTGTTATCTCTCTGTGTGGCACCGGCCAAGGGGAGAGTGGGGTTCTGGGATGTCTGTGCACCTCGCAGCCTGGGAGCAGCTCTGCCCCGGAGGCTCAGCAGCAAACATTGTATTTTAGTGATCCACACGGTTCCCCTTACTGGAGGCTCGTGAACTCGTTTTGGAAACCGGGAAAAGCACAGGACTCACTGCTGGGAGAAACGCTTTATTCAAACGGAAAGGAAATTCGACAATTATCGTAAACTGAAATCCCAGAAGAGCTTTTCCATTCACTCCTGCTCACTGACCCCTGCTTATCACCTTTAGATTCCTGAATGTACAGCAGGTACCGACAATACCAGGTTTACAACCTAATGCACAGACCAAAGATCCCACACTGCAAATTGCCTTCAAGAGAGGCAATATCTGCCTCCACAGCTCTAGAACTGCTGTAAAGCAAGATTTTTTTTTTTTTTTTTTGGTCATTTCTGTAATGTCTTGGGTTCCTTATATATCCGAAATAAAGAATTTATGAAAAAAATTACTGTGCCTAAATAAGTACTTGTTGATTTTTAGGCTCAAATTCCAGTTTTCTGCTCTCCAGCACCGCTCATACCCAAATGTATTTTTCTCTTTTATTCACACTGACTCCCACAATGACAACAGGAATTAAGACAAGCCAAATGGTTCTTAATCTTTTCTTAAACTCATTTTGAATTTTAATCTCTGCTAAACAAGCTTTGATGGCTGAAATTATTTGAAACAATGCTTTGACTCAAAGGGATAAAGAAATCACGCAATCGAACACGAAAATTATAATTCTTTCCTCTTGATTTTGACAGGTTTTTGAGCGAGTAACACACTGGCTTACAACGAGGAGGTTCAAGAAGCTCACTCTATTTTTTTTTTTTTTCCTGCATAGAGAAAGGAAAAGGAGGAAGAAAAAGAAGCCACTTGGCACTCCATTAGCAGCCGGTCCTTCACTTCGTTTTAATGAGCAGAGCTGTTGGCTGCGGTGACGCACAGCGCTAAAAGTCTGTCCCCGCAAGCCCGAGGCTGCTCGTGTGTTTACAGTGACACCGCTAATGGATCTGGAGCAGCCTCCAGCGCTGCTCCTTGGGCTGTGTGGAGAGGGCTCCCACACCGGCTAACAGGCAAGAAATATTTCCCTGCCAAAAATTGGTGCTGGCTCATGGGACTGAAATTAGGTGGGGCTGGAGGGCAGGGGCAGTTTAAAAAAAAAAAAAAAAACAACAAAAAAACCAAAAAATAAAAACAGCTTTAACAGGTGTGATTCACGGCAAGAAACACGGCACTTGGGATTTCTTCTGGGAAAGTCGCAGACCGAGTTGGAACTAAATGGTCTTTGTGTCCCTCCCAACGCGAGCACTTCCAGGGTCGTGTAAGGAAGGGAGATGCTCTGCTGAGATGCAGCAGCCAAGAAAGTCCAGGCTCCCCTCTCGGGTCTGTGTTGCTGGGAAAACACTGAGCTGGAAAGATGAAGATGGATAAGCCAGAGAAGCAAAACAGGAGGTGATGGGAGGAGGAGCAGCGAGCAGGCTGTGGTCCCCCTGCTGCTGTCTCCTGATGCCGTTTCCTTCCCTGTGCCAGGAGTGGTGCAGGCTCCAAGCTGGGAACCCATTTGACCTATTTGCCCATTTTTCTTAGCAAAAGGCTCTGTATAATTCACTAACTGCAGTCATCGTGGAATTGTCTTCAAACTGAGTGTATGGAGAAACACTTTTGGCAGGCAGGCATCATGAGGAGAGATGTGCAGGTTTCTTCGAGGCTTTTTTTTTTCTTTTTTGAAAACTAAAAGAAAAGTACAGCCATTTAAAGATTAAAAGAGAATCCATAATCCACAGTAAATGCTAGAGAGTCTCACAAAATTAGCCCACACATTTCTTAACCTAATCTAAAAGCACAGCTCCCACTTGACAGAATTTGAAATATTTCATAACATTTTCAATACTCTCAGCTCCAGCTTTGAAGCTCTCCCCAAAGACTGAGTTTTCCCATCTCTGCATGGATTTATCATCACCTGCCAACATCTGTGCAGATCCTGACCTATTTGGGGACTTTGGTGCTCTGAAGTGACAATACATCAAAGCCACAACTCAGTTGCTGCCACCCCCACCCACATCACCCCCAGTCAAATACTGACGTGCCAGGAGGTCCCATTTCCAGCTTGCCCTAAAAACATCTCCTTGCTGCACACAGAGAAAGTTTTGTCTGCTCCTATTCCTTCCTAGGACTTGATGGGATTAAGGACACTGCAAGAGTTATAAAATGCCATCTGCCCTTCTCGCTGGGTGTGATGCCTCCACGGGATCTCCTGCCTGGATTAGTCTGACACAGAAAATGTTCCCCTGTGTAAACCAAAGCTGGCACAGCTGGTAATTAAGTTTCCTGCACCAGGACAGTGAGACTCCCTTGGGAATCACCATCTGCCTCACTGGCTTCCCAGACCTCTGCAGGTTTGTCAGCACTGCCAGATTCTGGAAGACAAAGCCTGAGCTGTGATGTGCTCACAACTCTCCTCCCATAGGGAAAGGGCAGCCTGGGCTTTGCCTGCTTCACCCCACCCAACCCCAGCTCTCCCCTCAGGGAACACCTCCCCTCACCCCAGTGCACCCACAGGGGCACTAAGCCCCCCTTCCTCAGCACAGAACTTTTCCAGAACACCCAAACTGCCAGGAGAGAGGGAGGCAATGACCCAAAGGGAAGCACTTGCATTTCTGCAGGACAGGTTTCCCAGCTGTTTGCACCTGGATGCAGCCAGGCACATACAGCAGCCAAACAGCTGGAGAAAAGCACATCAGGGCCAGGCTGGCACATGGAAACAGCAATTTTTCCCAAGTGGAGCAGCTCTGAGTAGCCAGCAAATAATGAAGAGCAAAATTGGAGGCTGGAGCCTTAAAATTGCCTGGGCTTAGTTAGTGGGAAGAGGAAGCAGGTGGCTCTGAGCAGTGGCAGGGCTGCAATTCAGGGGATTTCAGAACAAAGATGAAAGTCCTTCACTTCTTTGGTCAGTTTGTGTTATCCTTGGGCTTTTCAGCAAGGACTTTGTGTCCGTGGGGAGAGCATTGTATTTTTTAGGAGCTTAGTTTGATTTACTGGGCACACAGGTGGAGCAGTGTTTGCTTTTGCAGCTGTAATTTAGGATGACTTACAAAGAAGAATGATGTTTCTGTACTTCAGGATGAAGGGCTTAGTGTTGTTTTCACTCTTATTTGTACAAAAAGTTTAAAGTGGTGCTGGGTTTGAACAGTTGAAAGCAGAAAGTGGTGTGAAGATCTAAGCACAGAGCTACATGCTCCCCCTGGCTCTCCCTGGGCAGTGAAATGGGCTTGTATTAATTCTCAGATAAAGCACCATCATTACATTTTTTTCCTACCCAGCAAGTACCATTTGAGAAATGTACACAACATTTCCTGCTGGATTTTTATGTCCAAATCCCCGCATTAATTGAACTGTCAGGACCATCCTCCCCCCTCATATTTTAACCAGACTTTTTGGCTTCCCTTGTGCTGCAAGGTGAGTTGTGGACATGATGCCAAACACTTTCCAGCCCCAGCAGCTGAGCTACAGAACAAACCTGTTAGGGGTGAAAGCTCTCAGGACTCTGGGATGGTTTTGGGGCCAGCTTGGGATGAGCTGAGCCCACAGCACAGCCTGGAAGTGCCTGTTCCCGTTACACATCCATGGGAAAATATCCCACAGCATCTTGGCCTGGGGATGAGCTTGGGATGCACCATCCAGGAGCAAAGGTGAGGTGGTGATGTCCTGCTCCATCCCCACAGCCCCTCCATGGCAGGCAGGTGTCACGAGGAGAGGTGTGCAGTAAAACTGATCCCGGCAGCCCTGCTCTGATCCCAGCACACAAACCCAGCCAGCACTGGGGCATCACCAGTGCCTGCTGCAGGGGATGCCAGCTCGTTTGCTGTGTGCTAATTAGCAATGCAGGGCCTGTGCCAGCATTGATCTCCTTGGAAAGCTCCGAGCAGCAGAGCTCAGCCTCTCAGGAACTCGGGCAAAGCTCACCAGAGACCTGCTTTGAGAGCAGCAGCTGGAGAGGGGCAGGATGGCCGAGGAGGAAGAGGGGCTCTGGCAGCAGTGCAGGGGGAACAGAGCTCATCCTCGCTGCAGGAGGGACAGAGCATTGCAGGGCTTCCCAGTGCCACCAGGAGCACTCCTGGGATGGGCACCTCAGCTGGAAACCCCAGCCCTGAGCTCAAGCACACAAACCCAGGGAGTTGCCAGCACTGGATGTTCCTAATTCACCCTCACCTCCTCCTCTAACCAAAACAGTTTGAAATGAAAGGATGATCACCCAGATGATATTTTTGTCGCCTTTTTGCTGTAGCCTGACACTGGTGCAGTGGCACTGCTGGTCTGCAGAGAGCTCCACGCTGGGCACAGCCCAGGAGCAGCTGTTTGCCCTGGCAGGAAAAGGGAGAGAGAAAATTAATGAGCTTCTGTTCAATTCAAATAATTGCTCTGACCAATTTTTACCAAGTATGGCTATAAATAACCAGTTCCCTTCCAAAAAGTCCATTCAAAATGACATTTTGCTCCCTAATACCTCAATTAGATGTGATAGTAGAGAAATCTTTTGTTTTCTACAAAAATAATTTTGTTTGAAACAATCCTGCCTTGCAAAAGAGTTGAATGGTGATAGAAAAGGCATTTCCATTAACAAATTCAGCTGTTCCACCCCACTATGCTGACAAGCTCTTATCAAATGGCATTCACAAGCATTCCCTGGTAGAAATTGTTTGTAGAACCCTCTCCCTGCATTTACAAAGTCCTTGCAGCTGGATTTTTATCCTGGTTTCTAAAGAATAAAAGAGAAGGATAAAGAAGAGGTTTCTGCAACTGTGCTGGTTGAGCTGGCTGCTTCTCATCTTCAGTTCATTTCCAGTGTTTAAAATCACTTACGAGGGGAAGGGTGGGTGGGAGAAAGGCAGGAAGGGTCTGAAATATTACTTTTGTGAAAAGTATGGCCTGAGTAAAGTAAATGAAACAGCCAAAAATTGCATTTTCTGCTGGCAATGTGCTGCTGGCCAGTCTGCATCCACACAGCTGGAAATCATCCCTCCCTCTGCCCCGTCTCATCTGGACAGGATGGCCAAGGGGCAGGGTACAGGATCAGGGTAAGTGAAATAAAAGAGAGCAGATATAAGATAAAGGATACAAACCCATGAGACATAAAAACTCATTAGCCCTGCTGCTGTGTGAGATGCTGCAGAACAAACCCCCGGAAAGCAGAGCTGGGTAATGGGAGCAGGATGCTGTAAAACATGAATCACAGCCTCCAAATGAGAGAGGGGAAGGCAGGACCACACTCTTCTAATATTCTTTCCTGACAGCAGCAGGAATACTTAGGGGAAAGATTCAAGGAGCTCTTGTACTTGGAGCTCTGCAAAACACTACAGAGCTCTTCAGGGGCAATGTTAAACAAAATTGCAGCCATAAAAAAAGCCCAGAATACAAGTACAGGAGTTCTGATTGGAACCGGGTGTGAATGCAGAGCACGTGAGTTTGGGAACAAGGGGGAGGGGACAGGGGGTCCAGAGGTGCATTTCCCAAGGGACCTTCCCCTGACCACTTCTGGGCTTCTCCATGAGCAGCTCTGTTTAAGCAGTGCTGTGTCACAGGTGAAAACAGGGGGGTCTAAAAATTTGGGGCCGATGCATAAAAAGCCATCAGCTTGCCCAAAGGTGTGTCTTATAAAACAAAAGTATTCCACTTGACCACTTCTCAAAAGACAGGCAACTGAACTCACCTCTGGAACTTCACTAACCCACAGTAGATGGGAGTCAGGTTTTGGGAAGGTTCTCCAGGGATAAGGACACTGGAGCCAATTGTGTCGAGCCCCCAGTTCTATGAGATGTGTGGGAAGAGGAATGGAAAGGATGGATCAGACACAGGTGCATGGAGGAGCAGATTCCTGTGACATCCTGATGCCCTCTCACACCCCCATTTTCCATGACTGGGACTGTCTTAATATGTAAGAGCAATTGGGGGATTTCAGGATAAAATCCCAGCCCTGTTAAGCTTAGGGAGTTCTGTGATTAATACAAAAGGCTTCTTTTTGGTGACATTTTGCCAAAGTGTGCTTGTATTTGTCAGGTGGAGCTTCCACTTCAGGAGACCCTGTGACACCAGCAGTCCCCAGGGAGCACTGGGCTGTGTTAGGAATCAACAGGAAGCAGGCTGTGATCCCAGAGATTGGTGTCTTCACCCAGGCAGTGCTCTGAGAGCCTGGACTCCGGTTGTTCTTTCCTTTGTTGGCAGCTGAGGTTTGTTCTTGCAGTCCTACAGAGTCCCTTTTGTCTCAGATTCCCTGCACTGCGGGAAACAAAGGGTACAGCTGCTGCTCTCACTGTCTGGGGTCCTTCCTCCACTGCAGTCTCAGTGTCAGGATCAGATAAAAGACAAAGGCAGAAGAATTTATGGGAGCATTATCAGCTACCTTTGAAAATAAATCAAAGGACGGGGCTGTGGAAATGACGTTTGATGACACGGAATTTGGGGAAGGGAGTTTTTTTAAGCCCAGTTGTTTGAATCCTCCATGAAATCCCCTAATGCATTTTTGTGCCTCAGAAATTGGTGGTAATTTAGTTCCACTTACTCTTTCTCTCTCCTGAGCTGTCATCTCCTCAGGTCCCTTTCTTCCCTTTCAGTCCACTGCTGTGTTGCCAGGGCTCATTGGGACATAACCAAAGCTCCAAGGCTGAACAAAGAAAGCTGAAAATAGGACAGTGGTTTAACAAAACTGGACACCCAAAAGCCACATCAAGGCCTTGCTGGCTCCACCACACTGCAAACAGCTGGCTAATGAGAGAAAGAGCACCCAGGAACTCACATTTTACTCAGAAAGGCCCTGGTTTCCTTAAGAACTTGTGTAGCTCTAAGTATTGCTGGTGGCAAATCCTCGAGTGATTTGTGTCCAAGAGCAGCATCCAGAGCTTCACCTTCAACCTCCTGTTCCTACCAAAGACAAATGGAAGCCAGTGGGGCTCAAACAGAGAGCGAAGAGCTGAAGTTGGCAGATCAATTCACCCTGAGACCAGGATGAGCCGTGGGCTCCCTGGACTGCTAAACAGAAGGCACTTCCCTTAACAGAGAATTGCCAGCTGCACCAGGCCAGCACTGAAATTCAAGATTAGTTTTACCACCTTCAGTTCTGAACACTCCAGCAGCCCTGCACTGGCAGCCAGCCAGGGTCTGCTGGCTTTACAGAACATGAGGTGTTCTCAGGCTGAGCCATCAGCCTCTGCACCTGCTGCATCCCTGGCTCCTGGTGAGAGGAGAGCCCTAAGCCATGCTCTGGGCTGTGGCATGAAAGCAATCTCTGCAAGGAGCTGGGAGTCCTGGCTGCACATTAGCTGCACCTCAGCAGTGTTTGTTCAGGGATATTTCCAGGGAGGAGGCTCTCGAGAGGTTCCCCCAAGGAGCTCAGCACCCTCTCCCCTTCCATAGTTTCCTCAGCAGGAATGCACAACAACAACATCCACCCTTTGCTTGCTTACCCACCAGAGAAAATTTCATCTACTGATCCCACCCTCTCCGTTTTGTTCATTAAATTGTCTTTTCTTATTTCCAGTGACGAGGCTGTTAGGATGGCACTCATGGATATGTGCAGAGATTTGAGATGTACCCACTTCAAACCCTGCTCATGAGAGGAGTGGGTAGTTAGGCTCAGACATGGTATGAAAAATAATATGCCAGTCCCAAATGTCAAATATAATCATGGGTGATATTAACCTCCCCAGTGAAAGGAATACATCCCGTTATGAAATAACCTGGCTTTAATGTTCAAGATTGCTACAACAGATTAAAAGGCAGCCCCTGATAAGTTGCCTACACTAAAAGCATCATGGAAATGGAAAACATAATGTACCTCACTTAAGTGATTCACGCTATTAATATGTAGAGTTTACTGAGCTATAGTTTTATCAAAGTTGAGCAGTGAGAATAAGTGAGGGGTTTGTTTCCTAATATTTTCCTGAATAACAAAAGAAAACAGATGCATTTATGTCCAGTGAGGAAAGAAGTAAAATTGTTTCTGAGAAACAGAAGTTGACATCTTGACCAAAATCCATTCTGTGCTGGGTAGATGGAAAGGGAGAGCACTGCTGTTGTGCTGCCCTTTTCCTGAAGAAACCCCTAAACCTGGGTATAATATTTTAATATTCAGGAGCTGAACTGAACCTGAGGTGGTGCTTACACAGGCCAGGCTTCAAATCTGGTAGGTGATGATGGGGGAGAGACACTTCAGGGCCCCACTTCTGCAAGCGTGGGCTGTAAAACCTGGTCACCTGCAGGCTGTAAGAACCCTCACAATGACACAGTAAAAAAACTGTGATCAAAACTCCAAACCAGACACACACTCATCCTTCTCCACACAGACAGAAGGGCAAAGGAAAGGAGAGTAGATGTAATAAGTAATTAGTAATCTTACTCTAGGTTTTGATGCCAGCAGGTGCTAATTCCTAAGGTAATGCTGCCCAAGATGAGGTGTGGGTGCTTACAGGACAGGTTCAGTGGTCGATTGTGGGATGGGGGTGCACCCACCCACACCTGCACACCACCACCACCCACAGCCTCCAAACAGTCAGATTTCCTTTCAGATGCAGCCTCTCATCACCAATTTCAGTGGCAGGCCTGAGGCTGGCTCTGAGAGCTAAACCATCCTGTTTGATCTGCTTGTTGCTGCTCCAGATTTAGTGCTGCCAGAGCTGCACCTTCGGTCTGCACGAACATGGCACAGCTGCTCCCGTTCCCTTAGAGGCCCTTTAACATCCAGGGCTGTTATCTCTTCAGAAATGGCACAGTGTGAGTCCAGATTTGCCTTGCCAGTGCCTCTGCAAGCTGGGGACGCAGCTGCCTTTAAAGAGCACTTGCCAAAGGGACCTGGACAGTGAGGTTCTTACAGCTCACCCACGGATTCCATGGCTCTCATGTTGTATTCTCAGTGCTGTTCAACACCTGCACCCAGCCCCTCCTGGGAGAGAAGAGGCCAAAGGCATTTTCTCAGTGCCAAAAGGAGAAGGGAAAAACACAGCACTCTGTGCCACTGTCAGGTTTCTCCCTGCTTTGACAGGACACCACCTGCCCCGAGGGGTTTGAGTCTGGCTGTGGAGCAGCACTTTTGCAGCTGCTCCTGCTTCAAGCCTCGTGGGACTAGAAAAACTGGGGGCTTGAAGAGAAAGAAGACAAAGGTTCTGGGAAGGAAATCCCAGCATCCACAGTTATATATGGACAAACTGGTGCTGCAGGTCCAGTCATGGAATAATGGAAGGGACTTTACAAATCACTGAGGGGGTGCATGGAGAACTTGCTGGTTTTGTACTGAGAGGCAAGAGGGTTTCAGAAATTATCTCCCTTCATCCTCCTGCCCAGGCTCCATCCAGCAGCTCCCTGCCTCATGTGTTGGGGTTCATGCTGCTGCTTGCAAGACTTTACTGGAGCCTTGGGGAGAGGAGCTTGCTCTGTCACAGGCTCAGGTAAATTTTTGGCACATAGGAGAGTCCTTCCCATTTCTCCTGACTGCATTAATGTCTCAGCTACCACTGATCCCAAAGCAATACTATTGACTCAAATCCCAATGATCCCTCCCCTACTCAGAGCCAAACACACTCACAGTTGCAATGAGGAGGTTGCAGGGAGGGAGCCACAGAACTGTCCCAGCCTCACAACTAATTTCACCCCAGGTAATGAGCTCATCAGCCTTACCTTTTATACATTTAACCAGGAAAAGCAAAAGCTTTGTCCAGTTCCCAACAGCTCCTCATTTTGGATGGGAAGTGTTGCCTTTTGCAGGTGTGAGTTATGGGAGAGGCACAGAGCAGTGCTGAGCATCCCCAGTGTGCCTGGAGAGGAACCACTCTTCAAAAGCTGATCCTGAGACAAATAAAGGCCAGATCATTATGGGATTTGTAGTCACAACACTTCATTTGTCTTTATTCCTCTGCTTTGCAGAAAGCTCTTGATATCCCCAGCAAATAAGAGCCCCAATGCACCAAAGAGATTTTGAGCAGCAATAGCCAGTGAAAAAAACCTCCTGAAGCATTAACGTCACAGGACAGGAAAGGCTGGGCTGGGGCAAAGAGCTGGAACTTCTTTGGTTCACCTTTCCCTGAACTGGGTGGCTGAACCAGAAGCACTCAGGGTGAATCCACAAATGAGCCTCAAAAATGATCTTGTCTTTGTATTTAAGTGGACAAACATAAAGGTCTGGGGGAGGCTGCTCCAAGCTGCAGAAGATTTACTCATTTCATTTCTCTACCTGTAAAAGCACCTGCACATTTCAAGCAGAATTTCACCATTTCAGCTTCTGCAGGAAAGGCTTTAAAGTGATCAAACAACTCGAGAGCTCTCAGCACCCTCTCTCCTTCCTGTCTGCAGCAAAAATCACATTTGCATTTTTTCTATGGATTGTTGTTGTCAAATTGAAATCCAGGGATGGAAGATTGGATCCTGCTGAGTTCTGATGACATGTTTTTTTTCTTGTATCTGAATTTCTGATGGCCAAAGGTATTGAGTAAAACTCACACTGACTTCAGCAATGAAAACTGGACCCTGCACTGGCATCCTGGGAAAGGGATGGGAATAGCCACCAGTTCAGCAGATTACCAAAAATGTTATCCCAGTTTTCAGCCTGGAAAGTGAAAAAAAACAATTCCTGTGTTCAGGTAAGTTTCTGCCAGTCATTTTTGGACCCATCCACTTTTTCATGCTTTTATTTGTAAAGACAGAAGGTTAACACTTACTATATGGGAGCCACGTGTGGCTTTTTGACTGTTCAACACCATTAATAACCAGACATTACAAATTCAAAATGAGCCTCTATGGAGGCCTCCCCTTCTCTGTTTTTATTCTCTTTAAATGTCTCTGGCATGTCTGCCCTGGGGACCACAAACCACAGTAAAACATATTCTGTAGCTAATTCCCACTAACTGTCATCATTAGGCATTTAACAGGCAGTGTCAAGACAATGTCCACGCAGCTGGAAGTGTCTCCACTCTCTGTCTCCCCTAATCAAGAATTAACTCATCTTTCCTCTCACAAGAGAACATGAGCTTTTTCCTTTCTCACTTTCCAGGCCATTTGTCATCAAAGATTATTCCAGATTTATGACACAGTTTTGCCAGGGCAGGCAGGGTTAGTGGGTTGTTGTTCCTAAAGAACAGTGCTGGTAAGTCCCTACCCTCTCTCAGTGCTTTGGAAATGCCCACATTTCCCTGGTTTGCATTGCTGGCTCTCGGGTGACCTGGTAAATGCAGCCCTCCAAGCTGTGCAAGCACAAGAAAGTGGGTCAGAGTCTGCAGCAATTACAGGAAAAAATATGGGGATGACAGGTCCAACTTTCAAATTATTCACCAGAAAGTAGGTCTGCTACTGGCTTTCACAGGAATTACTTTCCCTTCCACAAATAAACATTCCTAGCCCACCCCTCAGAGCATTGACTAAACCAGCCCTGGGTATTATATAAAAAGGAATTAATTGAATTAATGGCAAGACTACAGTAAGGTGTAAAATTCCTCTACCAAGACAACCCATTAAAGTGACTGATTCTGTTTTTCCCCCTAAAGATCTCTTGGGAAGGGCCATGAATACATTCACATTTGCTCCTTCCATTCTGAGCCAAGAAATACAGAAATGTCTCCACATGGGATGGGCAGCAATTCTGCAGAAAGCAGCCCAACTGCTTCCTGGTTCAGCTCTGAAAAGAGTTGGGAAAAACACTGCAAGAAGCTGGGAGTGCAAAGACACAAAAGGCAGAGAGCAGTTTGCACCTCCCTTTTGGTCAAATTACAACAGACTTTTTCTCTTTTTTTGTGGGTGGTCTGTAGCTACTTTCACTTTTTAGTTTCCAGGAGAGGAAGGAGTCCCCTGGCTCAGAGGTACAAAGGAAGGTGCTCGAGTCATCTGGGAAGTGTGAAGAAGAGCAGGGCTCCCACATCATGACAGTGCTTAACTCTTGATCCAAACCACTGTAAAGGGACAACATTAAACCCCTGACTTGGGTCCACCCCTGCTGTGGCTGGAGGGATTTTCCCATGGCTTTCCTTGACTTTTGGCAATTTATTCTGAATTCAAGGTAAGTGAAACCTTAGGCAGATTCAGGTTAGCATGGAGGAGAAATCCCAACATGAGTGAAGGTGTGAATGCTGGGCTCCCTTGACTGCCTCCCTCCTGCCTCTGGGAAACTGAGAGCAGCAACTCCCGACCTTAGGATGTCCAAAAGAAGGATTTGACCCTTCTCCAGCACCATCCCAGTGAGCTTGTTGAACACATAAAGGCAATGATGTTGCTCTTCTGAAGTCAGTGATTTTATCAGTCCTCTCACTTAAGCAGTGATTGATTTTCTCATATTACCAGGATAAAATCCAGCCTGTAATATGTAGGTCATGAGCTCCTCTTTCTCCACCTTCCTTGTCTCTGGGCACAGCACAAGCAGAATTAGTGGCAATAATAACAAACTCCTTTGGAGTTTAACGATTATTCATTAGCAGGAGTACATCAGTTCTGCAGTCTCCTCTCCCCTCAGATGCCTGACACTCCAGGCTGCTCTGCTTATATTTAAGAGAATCAATCGATGAGCAGTGTGCAGCCCTGGCTTTCTGGGCTGTTAATCTCTCCATTACTGGGTTAGGCACAGTCCCCTTGGCTTCAGCTGAACCCCAAACCAAAGAGCCCAACATACATATCCTTAGAAGTGAACACGTCACCAAACTGCCTCTCCTGAGAACAGCCATGTCCTGGGGAAGCAGGAATGTGCTGCTGACAAGAGGACACCCAGGGCACATTCCTCACCAGCCTTCATCTTCCAGCTCAGAGATGAAGAAGCTGAGAAGCCATGTCCATACCCTAAAACCTTCCTGGGACCCTGGGAGGTCAGAGTGGGGCAAGAACAGGGTTGAGAATTCACCACATCTCTGCAGGGTCCTTCCTCCACCACCCAGCGACTTGAGCAGGAACCAAAGTGAGGGCTGAGACCTCAGGAGGCAGCAGGAAGAGCTCCAGCACCTCAGTGGCACTAATAATTCACTGAGAGGGACTTTAACAACCTTTGGCCCTGTGGCTCAAGTGTTTCATCAGGACCTGAAGCTCATCCCCTGGGCAGAACATCTCACCTGATCCCAAAGCTTTCACAGCATTTTCATTAGGATGCACACCAAGGCAGGGAGAGCATCTTGCTGTTGGAGGGCTCCAAGATCTCTCTCTTTGGCCTCGGAATGTAATTCATCCAAGCTTTTAGGAGGCAATTCACATCCAGATTTTATTAGAAGTGGAAGGCCTCTTTTATTTCCTCAGTGTATTCAGCACACAGAGAACTGGTGCTCTGGTTAATTTTATTTCTGTGCTTTCTGTGTTTTAATAATGATCTCCCCAGTTCCATTCAGCTCTGAAAAGGTGGGGGAGATGGAGAGATATGAGCTGGAATAATGTAATCATGTACTGCAGACAGAGAAATACTGCTAAAAGTGAAGTGTAATGAATATGTGACTGAGGCAGAGACATAAAGGTATAAAAAAGCTTAAAGCATAAAATCTGATATATTTGCACACGTCCCAGGCATGGGCATGCACTCTCAAAAAAAAGAATGCAGGTATGATTTCAAGAAGAAAGTAAAATGATAAAAAAACTTTTATAAAAAAATAGTGCAAAAGTGCAAACAACAACACACACATGGGACCACACGCTATGTGGGTTGTTTTATTTTTACTGGCTTTTTGAAACCAAATAAGACAAAGACTTACCACAACAACAACAAAAAAACCTTCCTGTGACACAGAGTATTTGTGTGTGGGATGCCAGTAAGAGATGCCACACAACTCCAAGCTCATACAGGCCAAGCCTTGTCCTTCTGGTATTTCTTTCATCCCCCTGTGCCCCTGTTCCTGCAGCTGCCTGCTGGAGGATCTCAAACCAAAGACTTCTGCACCACCCTCCCGTGCAGAAGATTTTTCTGAGTGCATCCAAGCAGATCAGAACATCAGGCACAGTCAGCACTGGCTGTCTGGGGTTCATGTAAAGGCAGACAGGCTTTGTAAGCCTTGATTAAAACCCAGGGAGGGATTCAGATCCATTCTAACATTATTCCTTTATCTGATGCTCACAGTGTGCATGTCGTTAAGGGAATGTGTTGAGGTTTCTGGGGGATGCACACAGTGCAGGCATTGGCACACTCAGCAGTGAGTGTTTCCTACAGGCCACATAATGAGAAAATTAAAATCTGCCTGTACTGGACATGGAACTCCCCTGGTAGAGTCAAGGAAATTAATTTGAAATAAGTGGGGTTAAACTCCAAAGAATCTCCCTCTTGTTTGAACTGGTTTTTTTCACACATGAAATCACCCTGGCAGCAGCACCTCTGCAACTGGAATTTTTTTAAAAAAACCCTGGCACAGGTTGCCCAGAGAAGCTGCTGAGGCACCATCCCTGGAAACAGCCAAGGCAAGGTTGGATTGGGCTTTAAAGAACCTGATCTAGTTGATGATGTCCCTGCTCATTCCAGGGGGTTGAAACTAGAAGCCTTTAATGGTCCCTTCCAACTCAAACAATTCTATGATTTTTATGAAATTTCAGAAGCCTCCTGTTGCCCAGCTGAAAATGTAAAGGCTGATACAGAGCAGGCTGGGAAGGTTCCCATCTTTCCCAGGATCCTGTGTGCTGCTGCCAGTGAGTAACACACAGCTCCCAGCCAGTTCCTAAGGCAGCAACAGAGGTGGAACCAGGTGGGGGGGATGTGGCAGGGCCCCATTGTGGTGTTTTGGGGTGCTGGGGAACCCCAGAGCCTTGTGAGCTCCCTGGCTGAATCAAACCCGAGGTCAGCCCTGCTGCTCCAGCTCCTCCTGAAGGGAGAGAGAACTGCATGTTCCATTCCTGTCCTGCATTTTCAGAGGTTGATAAGCACCATTTTTCTTGCCTTTGAACCAAATGCAAAACCTCCTTGGAGACCCCCCTGAGCTTTGACCCTTATTTTCACTGTCCACACACTCCTGAACCCAGAGAGCCCAGAGGCTGAGCAGGAGCAGCATCATTTTTAACAAGATGCTGCAGATTCAGCAGAGCAATTAATCTCAACAGCAAGACCTGTCCAGCTTTTTCCCCAATAATTCATTTAAAGTGGGAGGTTAATTCCCTTCAATGGAGCTGCCCTTCACCGCTTAGAGAGAAATGCAGGCTTTGAACATCCCTGAGTGAAGTGGTTCTGGCACAAACCCTCCTCCTCCTCCTCGATCTGCCCTGACCTCTGCATCCCCTAGGGAATGCCACATCCCGGTGCTGTGTGATCCTCCCTCTCGAGGCTGATTAGCCGGGGCTGGAAGGTTCAGGGAGGTGAGAGCATCGGCATCCTCGCGCTGACGTTTGATCGCCGGCGGCCGCCGCTGCTCCCAATTAGCCCGCAAACGCTGCCTCCGGCTCACAAATACTTTAAAAAATGAAGTTTGACGAAAAGCCGCCTGCGTTGCCTTTCTTCAACCCTCTCTGCCATATCAAAGCCTTTGAGAGTATCTGAGGACAACTTTTATAGCCGAGAAGGGCCCATTGGAGCGCCGGCTCGTTAGTGCTGTGGCTGTGCTGCGCACGGAGGCGCAGAGCATCCATCAGCCCACTTACCAGCAGCACTCCTGAATACCAGCAGGCGTGTAAGGCTGGGAAGTTACCTCTGAGGGAGCCACCAAAAGGCTTTTGAAGCAGAAAGGTCACCCAGCTCATCTGCTTCCAGGGGAGCTGATTAGAGCCGGCGCGTTTCGGGAGCCCTGGCACCCCGCAGCATTCCCGCAGTCCATTCCCGGCGCCTTTTTTCTCCCTTCGCTCACAGTAATGATCTGCAGCTCCTCACGGGGGGCTCAGCGGGGGACGACAGCAGCAGCACTTATTTCACTAAATAACATTCATGAGCTGGCTTTCAAGGCTGCAGCTTGGTGAGGGATCTGATGAACTTCGGGAGGGAAGACTGAGAGAGAGAGAGACCCTGGCACAGGATGCCCAGAGAAGCTGTGGCTGCCCCATCCCTGGCACTGCCCAAGGCCAGGTTGGATGGGGCTTGGAGCAACCTGGGATAGTGGAAGGTGTCCCTGCCCATGGCAGGGGGTTGGGATGAGATGAACTTTAAGGTTCTGCAGGGTAAAGCTGGCTGCACCTTCTCAATCTTCTCTTTGATAAGTCAACATCAAAACCACCACCTGGGGTGTTTCCCTCAGGAGTGATTCCAACCTAAGGCCTGCGGTGGGAAGGTCCCGAGTTTCTGGCAGGGCTGATGTATTCCAAGGTGTATTTCTGCACTGAGGAGGTTTTGGGGCAGTTCTGCTCAGTTTTGGTGTATTTTCCAGGACTGGAAGTGCTGGAAATGACCACAGGAAGCCTGCACCAGCTGCTGCTCAAGCCAAGGTCCCTGAGAAGGAGAAATCATCACCAATGTGTTTGCATCATAGTTTGGAAAAGCATTTGCTCTGGGAAAACAGAAGGGATGTCTTTAGTTATTACCTGCAGCAATGCAACGTGACTGTCAGAGATACCTGACAAAAATAGTGCCAGAAACATTGGCAAGCCTACCCCCTCCAAAACCAAAATGCATCACAGCATCAACTCTACTTTAATGGATTACCTCAAAAAAAGGCAGAAAGTGGAGAAAAAATCTGAAAATAACACCTTTCTTTCTTTTTCCCCCTTTCAAAACAGCTCCTTGTTTCTCCAATACATTTATTTTGCATTACTATTTCTCATGTAACTGGGAATAAATAAAATACTTGAAAACACAACAAAGCATATAAATTAAACCAAATGTTTTGATTAATGCAAAACCACTGGCATTTCTTTTCCTGAATAATTTAAAAATTAAGCTGAGAAAACCAATTTCTTGTCTGAGGAGCCTCTGTAAAAGGGAATGTTTGGTATTTTGCAGCACTTCTGTTAAGTGGACTGGTGTCAGCATCTCATTCTTTTAATGTTTGGAACAATTTTAACCCACCCACACTCCCACTCTGAATTATTTAGGAAAAGATGTGTCTTTCTAGCTTTTCTCTATAGTTTCTCAGCAAAGTGTCTGGTTGTTCTTGGTGTTTCTTATCTAGAATAAGAATACTGTATTTAAATAATTGCGACAGTGTCCACAATATGGATGGTCTTTGAGGAAAAGTTGGGCCATATTTTGTCCTCCATCCTCACCCTTGTGTCATGAAAATGTGAGGCATTTCTCCTGTATGGAAATAATCTGGTCTTGAAAGGAAAATGAATGCAACTTCCATGGGTGTGCACTTCTCTTGTTCAGCAGGCTTTTGTTAGGAAAGACGACTCTTCCATACAGCTAAATTAAAATGGAGAGAAAAAAATCAAATTATCTTTCTCTGAATGTTTTCAGGTGTCATTTTAATGAGTCTGCCTTTCTGTTACCGCAGGAAATAAAACACAGTCACTGTGAGAAAAGAGTAAATACTGTCCCACAGGCAGAAGGAGGCAACCAGAGGCAGGCAGAGAGAAGCCCTGGTGGGTGGCACAGTCTGTCTGCAGCTGGATTCCCTATCCCAGAGCCAGCATTTCTGCAGGGTGGAACAGGGCTGCCTTACTGACCCAATTTCAGACCCAAAGAGAGCCCTGGAGCTCTTGAGCACATCATCAAAGAGTCACAGAGGCGATTCCGTGCCCCCACAGTGATGTTTGCACACAGACTGGATGGGAAGGAGCTTGTAGAGTGCAAAAACTGAGCCAAGCTGGGCCAAATCCTGCTCGATGAAGGCAGGCAGAGGTTTGGCAGTGACAGGTTTGGGCTGTGTTTAGCACATGGCTCACTGGGGTTGGCTCCCTGGGGGAAATCCACTGAGCAGCAGCTGCTCAGGGGCACACAGGAGGAGACCCCGAATCCCCCATGCCTCAGAGACATTCTGTCTTAAACTTCTGCCTGAGGGCTTTCTGCACGTTCTGGATCTTCTCCGTGATCACGGTGTCGCTGAGGTGATCCCCAAACTTCTGCTTCAGCAGCACCCTGATGATTTTGATGCAGCGTTCGTCCATCATGGGCTTTGCCTCCCGGAAGGTGTTGCCCCTGCGCCCAGTGATGGAATGGCTCTGGATGTAGTCGGAGGTGAAGAGTTTGTAGAGCAGGGTTTTGCAGGCTGTGCTGATTTTCTGGTCGAACCTGATGGTCTCTTTGAGCTGCTCCTTGGTGTAGCCATTGAAGAGCTCCACCACCTCGCACGGCTGCCGGTGGGGCTCCTCCTGGAAGGACAGGGATTCCAGCCTCTGCACCTTCTTCTTCAGAGAGAGGACGTCCTGCTGGAGGTCCAACACCATCCTCTCCAGTTGCTCCATCTTGTCCGCCCTGAAAAATTAAAGTTGCTCTTGTAAAGGCAGGAGGACACCGTGTCCTCACTGTGGATGTCGCTCCTCCACCCAAGAAGTGATTCCACGCCTGCTGCAAGCAGGGCAGGCCAACTTCTCAGACAGAGCATCAGCCCTTCCAGCTGCTCCTGGGTGAGGAGTAAGGTGGGAGAGAAAAACGGCCTGGTCTGGATTTTCAGTGCTCAGGAGTGTTCAGTTCAACCCTCAACTCCCCATTGCCATGCACACATGAAGACTTTGATGCTCATTTTTCTTCTCAGTTGTAAGGAAAGACATAAGGCCTGTCCTGCAAGTCCCAGGACACACGTATTTGTGGTATTAAAAACCAGACTTGTGGGAAATGACAGTACAAGAACCGTAACTTGTATTTTTTTGGCACCCATTTCTTTGCAAGAAAACTGTCCCTCTCATCACTTTCTCACTGGATACTGGTCCATCAAAGTAATGAACAATAAAACAAGGAACACACAACCATGTTTTGACTGTTATGGGAAAGATTTTTGTAGCTTCTGCACTGTTTCAGAGCCTTCTTGCATCTCTAACTCCAAGCCCTACAATCAGAAACACCTGGCTCTGATTACAAAGAGACTCAGCAACTTTGGGGTTTAAAATTGCCCCACTTTGTCACCCATCTGTGATCCAATTGCTCACTCTTGTAGTGAGGAGGAAAACACAGTTAGGAACAAGTGCCTTCTTTTGCTAATTACCTTTCCATCTCAACAGAACTGAAATTTTTGTGAACCCTCTCGAAGCCATCCGTCTCTTGCAAAGCATCAACCTTCCGCTCTTCACGGCTGGAAGAAACAAGTTAAACAGCTTTGTACTCCTATTCACATTCATTCCTGAGGAGAATGATCTGGAATTCGAAGCAAAGTCAATCCTGTTTTCATTTGCAGAGAGAATAAAATGGTTTTAGAGGGAAGATTAGGGGTCCTTCATGTGGACAAACTCCTGTGCATCCTCCCGGCACACTGATCTGGGGGACCTCCCACTGACACCCCAAGGAATCAGGACTTCAGAGCACAGGCTCATTTCTCTGCTGTATGTGCCCACACAAACCCCTGTTAAACTCTGTGCTTTGGGTTTAACCTCCACCAGCATCTACTCAAAGCAATCACCACCAGAGAATGGATACAGAGTGGACAAAAATCAAAATACGTGCTGTGGAACATTCGGGGGCCTCGCTGCACTCGAGTGTTACCTGTTCAGACAGATGTGCTGCTGGCACGGGGACAAGATGCCATCTGACTTCCTCTTCATTGGAAGGGCAACATAATCTGCAGCAGGGGTGGGAGATAAACTGAAGAATCAGATGTTGAAAAGGTCCTGGATCCCTCTGTCTCCAGAACAGATTATCTAAGCACGCCTGCTAGATTGCATGGCAACAATTTATTCCTTTTGCATAAACAGAGTGATCCAGGCTCTCCAGAATGGATCAGTGAGGATTTGTTACTGGAAAAAGGTGCCATCTCAAGGGCTTCTGTTCCCAGCACGAAAGATATGGTGGGGGCAAGACAAGCAGAGCCAACGTGCCTCTGGAGGCTGCTCTTAGTCAGCAGGTAAATAACACACTAACATATTTTCATAAGTGCATTTAATGGGTGGTGATAGTGGGTGGAAAAATTGGGAAATAGGCAAATCTGAGAAGGTTTGACTAATTGAGACACAAGGCTTTGGGGAATGTCAGGTATTCATTCATTCAGATTGTCTTTTGGCTTGTGGGGAGAGAACTGCCAGCCCAGGGAGACAGAGCTGGTGCCTGACAGCAGATACCATACACTCCATACAGGCCTCCTGGAGATCTCCCAGGTGGAAAGGACCAGGAAATGTCATCTCTAACATCTGTAGCCCTGAGACAAAGCCCAGAGCAAGGCAGAGGTTTTCTGGCTGCTCTGCAAGTCCCCATCCCACCCCGTCCCTCAGGAACAGGCAGCACAGCCAGAACCCAAGGTTACCTCTGGCAGCTGGACCAGCCCTGTCCTCTTCACTCTGGGAAGCCCCAGGCCCCGGCATGGCCATGGTGATGAAGGTGGATGGAGGGGTGAAGGCGCTGGCTGGGTGGGGAGGAGCTGCCAGAGAGTGGGGGCTTCCTGCCACGCTTCCCAGGACACGCCTGTCCTTGAGGATGGAGGAGCTGCCAGCATCATGGGGCAGGCTGGCCTCAGCCACCCTCAGCAGTGGCTTGGCAGGATAGGTCCTGTCACTGGGATATTTCCTGGGCATATTCCCCGGGGTCCATTTCGGGAAGGTTTTCCTGGATTTTTTTGGTGGGGATGGCATCATGCTGTGGACAGCTGGTTCTTCTTCTGAAAGAAAGGCAGACACTCAGGATGTGCAGTGGGGCATCAGCGTCGTGGATCTCCCACCTCCCACTCAGTGATTTGTACCCTGATTGCAGTGATGTGAAATTCCTGATGGGACCACAACACGCACAGCACCTTCCCATCCAAAAAGCCCCATGGAAGTTCTCAAAGGCCCTTACTCACTTAACTTCTCCAGGAGCTGTCGATCTTCCAGCAGCTTCTTCTCCAAAATATCTTTATGCTCTGTAGCAAGAGATGACCTTTCAGCCCTGAACTCCTTCTCGGAAGGCTGCTCCTGAGCAGCCCCAAATTGCAAACCCAGGCCAGGGGGGTGTCACTCACCACTTATGCCTTCCACCACGCCCCAGTAGAGACCACTGAAGCCAGGGCAGCGGGCCAGGACCTGCTCCCCCACCGTGTAGAGGTGGAAGGGCTTGCGGGGCTCCTTGATGTTGTCGATGTTGATGACCCGGCTGCCGTCGGGCCAACTGATGAGCACAAAGAGCTTGGCTGACATCGGGGCTGCCCACCTGCAGCAGAGGGAGCACCACGGGAATGTCACTGCAGGGCTCTGGGCTCTCCCGAGGCTGGGAGTGCTCACAAACTGTGCTTTATCTGGGGCAGCACCACCTGCAGGTATTGAAACACTCAGCCCTGCATCTTCTCTACCAGTTATTTCTCCTTTCCCATTCCTGCCCTTCTGAGCTTGCCTCATCCTAAAGCCCTTCCCTGGGAGGGTGGCTTGGGTCTGGCTGAGCACGGCCCCACGTGCCTTCAGTGCATCCAGGGGTCATTTGCAGTGCCAGCCGTGCCAGGTCTCACCGGGATCAGGCAGGGCCGGCTCACAGCAGGCACTTTGAGCAGACACTGAACAAGCCACTGAGCAGACACAGGCTGGTTCCTGTGCCCCGTGAACCACCACAGCTCAAATGACTTCAGTGGATCTACAGCAGTTTGCTCCAGTGCAGGGCTGTGTCTGTGTGATACCAAGGCAGTGCAGAGAAAAGACTCGAAAAGACCCGGGGGTATTCCAGGAAATGATCATTCCTTTGCCTGTGCCATTATTTCCCCCAGTAAACATCAAAGTGCTTTGATAAGGAGAACAGCAAATTCGCTTCATTTCACCCTCGGGGAAACTGAGGCACAGACCAGTGACAGATATATCTAAGGCAGTCAAGCAATGAAGCTGAAAGGAGCTGGATCCTAAGTTCTGGCTCAGTGCTGTGCCCTCTGAGATATCTCTTTGTGGCCCTGGAGCTGCAGACTCAAATCACTGGGGAAACCAGAGTGCCAGGCTGGTGGTCATTTCCAGAACCTCCCATGCCAGAGGAGCAGCTGGGGAGCCGGGGGCTGCTGAGCTCAGGAGGGGTTTCTTTCCAGCTCTCAACCAATACATCATGGATGGGGACAAAACCAGGCAGAGGCCACCTGCCAGAGCCCCTAAGGGACCCCAGTCCCACCTGCTCTGCTTGGGAGCAGAACCTGGCAGAGGGGTTCTGGGGACAGGGCTGAGCCCGTGTGCTGGGCACCAGGTGGGGAATGGCCACGGTGTCCAGAGCTGATGGGAGGGAGCTGGGGAAGGGAGAGGAGAGTTGGAGCAGAGACAAGCTGAGGAAAGGCAGCTAGGACCCAATATATTCCAGTTTCTTATTTTGTCTCCACTCTCCCATTAAAGTTACGCCTGGATTCGATTCCTCTCCCTTGGAAGGTTCAAGTTCACCCTGGAGAACTTTCTCTTTCTCCTTCCCCGCCTCCACCACCATCAGCTGCAGCAAAGCTCCTTCCAGGAGCCGTAACTCTCCCCAAAGCTGCCAGCCTGCCCTGCTGGCACAGTCTCACGCCTGCTTCTCCCCAACCCTTTTCTCCTGACCAAGAGACACTCAGGCATTGATTTTTACCAGGAAGCACCACAAACGAATTATATGTGTGCCCATCTCCCCACATCCCCTGCCCTGCAGAAGCAGCTGCCCCCAGCCCTCTCCCAGACACAGGGGAGGCTACAGACCAGAAACTGGGATAAACATAGAGCTGAGCCCTCTCCCTCCCAGAAACAGAGCTCCACATTCCAAACAGCAAACAACCCCAGCCCAAACAGCTCTCTGGAGGGGCTTTCCTTTAACATTTAAAGAAAACACACTGATCTCCCTTCCCCAAACCAGTTGTTCATTTACCCTTATGGATGCGACAAAACTACACAAACACATAAACAGAGAGAGAAAAAAAAGAGAGAGATCACAATCCTGATAGCAACAGAGCTGCTCCTTGCCTGGTTAGCACTGCTCCAGGTGTTGAGTCTTGCAAGATGTCTCCTGTCTCCCCAGGTCTCAGCTGCCTGCTCCAGGAGAGGAGGTGACCAGACACTTCCTTGCCTTGGGCTTGTCCCTTCACCACAGTTCCTTGTCAGGTCTCCTTTGTCTGGCTTGGAAAGCTCCCACCTGCTGTCCACACTGCAAAGAAAAAAAAAAAAGAGCTTTTGCTTTCTTTTTTCCTGGTTGTTTTGTTTCAGCATTATTATTCCTGTTATTTTCTCATATACATATATTATTTTTTTCCTTAGCTTGTTTCAGGTCTGTTTCTTACAGGGAGAGAGAGCAGAAGAGAAGAGAAAAAGCCTTGGGTTTTTTGGAGCATGAATAAACCTTGCATTTCCATGAGTTATTCATGAATAATTCATGAAAATGCATGATTAATTCAGGTTCATGAATTATTCAGGAATAATTCTCGAACATTCCTGGTTAATTCATGCTCACACAGCGAGTGAGTCAGGCTCTAGGGCTTGGAGAATTCCTTTCTCCCTGAGACAGGAGAAGAGAGGCTTAGAGAAGCTGCATTGTGCACTTGCTGTTTACTGCCTCTTAGAAGAGAACATATTTTGGGCCCTTTTTGAAACAAGGACTTGAAGAGAATTGAAATGCCTGCAGCCTCCTGCCCACGGAGGAATAACACAGCACCAAAAGGAAAAAAAAAAAAATAAAAGAGAGAGAAAGAAATTGGACTCGCTCACAGAGGAAAGCCTGGCAGCAAGTTTTATTCCCTTTCAAAGCATCTTTCTCCCCCCGCCTCCAGATTTCTCCCTGGTTAAGATCCATCTTGCTGCTTCAGTTTTTGCCTGCTGTGCAACAGAAAGGACCATCCAGGTTTCTACTTGAGGAGTCAAAGGGAATTCCCTTGCCACGTGGCCATCTGTCCCTGTGTGTGTGTGTGCAGTCTCTTCTCCCAGGCAACACCAACAGGACAAGAGGAAACGGCCTCAAGTTGCACCACTGGGGGCTTAGAGTGGATATTTGGAAAATTTCTTCACCAAAAGAGTTGCCCAGCACTGGTAGAGGCTGCCCAGGGCACTGGAGTCGGCACCCCTGGAGGGATTTAAAGAAGTGTGGTTGTGGCACCTGGGGACGTGGTTTAGTGGTGGGCTTGGCAGAGCTGGGGGAATGGTGGCACTCAGTGACCTGAGAGGGCTGTTCCAAGCTATAAGATTCTTGCAAAGGCCCTCAGCTCAGTGTCCCAGCCAGGGTGAGCACTAGGCATGGCACTGGGCTCAGCAGCTCAGGCCTGGTGCTCACACCACTGCAGACATCAAGCCATGCACAGCTCTGCATTTCTCCAAAAAATATCCCTGCTGCAGCACCTGGGGTTCCCTCTCACCGGGATTTTTATCCCCAGTGCATGGAGGAGCACATGGCATGGCAAAGGACGGATCCCATGTGGCATCCAGCCTGCCACGGGCCAGGCTGGACACCAGCAGGGGAAGGTGCAGTGGGCTGTCTGCACAAGCTGCCTGCCCAACCAGCCATCCTACTCCAGCCACTGGATGAGATGGAATAAGAGCTAGGGAGTGACTCCAAGCAGCTTCACCTGGTTTATCTCAGCCAAAAACAGCACTGGAGGTTGTTGGGAGAAAGGGAGAATTCAGATGTTCGGTGACACATTAGAAAAGGACCTTGATAAGATTCACAAGAGTAAGAAAAATTCCGCATTCTTGATTTGCAGTATTTACAGCAGAAAAATACAACTATCAGCCCAGGTAAAAGCAGATGTTAATAGAGAGCTGGTTGGGATTGGGGAACAAGCAGATATGAATAGAAAAGCAGCAGTATGTGACTTTTGTGCAGTTTTGAATGATGTTGCTCAAGACTGAGAACTGCACAGTAATAAGAAACGGAAGAGCAATGACAAGGAGAAAAATTATAGAGATACACAACAATGGAGATGAGATTGGATTCCGGTTGGAGGCAGGACCTGGTTCCAATAAAATCTGCCTGGGAAGTGGGCTGGCTTAAACAAGCATTGTTGGCTTTCCTTTGAAGAACAACTATATCCAAAACACAACAGATGAATAGTCCTGGGGTAGAGGTTGGTAATTCAACTGCAAACCACAGGAGAGGAAGGATTGCAGGAAGCACAAAAGGAAGACAAATTGTAGTCTCATCAAACAACAGAAAAGTCAAGTGCCTGTGTATAAATATACAGTGTTTGTGCTGAATTATTCCAGGAAAATGCAAGTCTGAAGTGAGTCCCAGGTGTTTGAATTCATGAAAATTAGCAACTCCTGATTAGATTTCCCTCCCAGCGGTGAATATGAAATCCCTGGGTCGCTGCCTCAGTGCCGGCTGTAGGGAGAGTTACTGTATTCAGGAACCTCTCCTCTGCATCTCCCAATTCTTTGAAAACAAGTCCCACACTCGGTCCCCGGTGCCAGCACACGTCACCCTCTGAGCTGCACTGGCTGAGATTTAGATTTCAGCCACGACTGAGGAACAACAAAGGCTCCTTTGTGATCACACCCAGAGATACACCCGGGGAACAGCGTTCAGCAGCTGTTTGAGGGCTGCTCGGGTCTTTATCAGCACAATCTTAATTGATGTTTGAAGGGGCTTAAAGTGCAAACACAGGTGGTTTTATTTCCCCTTTTCACTTAACCTCCGCAATGTGGCTCTTCTTTTGGCTGGTTCAGCAGCCCAGGCATAGAATCCTAGAATGGTTTGGGTCAGTAAGGAACTCAATGACCATTTCATTCCACCCCCCTGCCTTCCATTACCCCAGGTTGGTCCAAGCCCTGTCCAACACAGGCTGGAACACCTCCAGGGATGGGGCAGCCACAGCTTCTCTGGGCAGCCTGTGCCAGGGCCCCACCGCCCACACAGGGAAGAATTTCTCCCCAGTATCCCATCTAACCCTGCCCTCTGTCAGTGTGAAGCCATTGCCACTTGTCCTGTCACTCCAGACCCTTGACCCAAATCCCTCTCCAGCTCTCCTGGAGCAGCTTTAGGCTTTGGAAGGAGCTCAAAGGTCTCCCTGGAGCATTTTCTCCTCCAGGCTGAACAGTCCCAGCTCCCAGCCTGTCTCCAGAGCAGAGCGGCTCCAGCCCTGGGAGCATCTTCATGGCCTCCTCCAGACTGGCTCCAGCAGCTCCACATCCTTCACCCTTTGCAGAAAGCAGCCACAGTTCAACAACTGAGAGACGAGAGCAACACGGTTCATTAATTTTCATCAACACAATGAAATGGCACAGGAACCCTCAGGCCCTGTGCTTCACTGAGACCAGCTCTGCATCCCTTCCACACTGCCGGGAGAAGGGCAGGGAGCAGCCCTGCCAGGGCAAAGGGTGGCCAGAGAGACCCTGCCCCTCGTAGCCAGCCCCTCTGGGGTGGCAGGGGGTGGCTGATGGTGTCATTTGGATGGAGCTGGGGAGTGGTTTTGCATTCCAGGAGGACAAACGCTGGAGCGAGAGGCTCTGTCTGTACCCAAGAGCGACCACCCGGTGGCACTTTGCATTTGGAATGACACAGGCACAAGTGCCACCCCCGCCTGCCGTCCAGGCAACAGCGAAACGCCATCCGGGCTGATGAGGCTGGAGTTAACTGCGTTTTAATTACAAAATGTCTCTTTTCTACCAGGCCAGAAAGAAGCTCAGTTACTCAGACATGGCAGCAAAGCCACCAAGGGGGTCGGCAGCCAGACAGAGCCTGCAAGTCTGACCCACCTCAGTTTGTGAAACGCTTTCCTGGACTGGAGCTTCTCCCTGTTATTCCTCATGTGACAGAGGCCAGAAAAGGATGAGAAAATCAGAATGCACCAGGCACAGCTTTGCAGTGGGTTGTACAGAGTCCACTGGCTGTAAGGGCTTCCAATTTACCTAATGCAAGTTCTTATTCCTTCTCTATTACTGCCCTGAATTAATTAAGATACTTTTTAGAGCTCAAGGTATTTTTATTTCTCTTCAGAAAAGGGTTTCCCCTTTGCAATCCCATTCCAATTCTCCTTCTTTTTCACCTAACCAGCCTCCCACCATTTTCAAAAATTTTTTTTTTTTCCAAGCTCTCTGTATCTATAAAATCTTTGTGCTCTACTTCTGTTTCCTTATCTGCTTGGCTGGCTGATTTCTTGGGGTTCCTTTGGGAGCTTAGCAGTGAGATAGCAGCAGCACAGTTAGCAAAAAAACAAAAATAAGAGGGTGAAAGATCACCCCAAAAAAGGAAGGAACCTTAACTGAGGGAGGGTAGCAATACATGATCCTCTGCCAAAAAGCATGAAACCCTCTGATCTCACCCCACGTGGCCACACAGCACTAATTACTCTTCACAGGGCTTTTGATGCTGCTGAATAACTCATTAGATTCATTCCCTCTAACCTGCCACAGCTCTGGCTGAAAGGGCACGGGGCCCTTGAGGAGCCAGGTGCCTCCTGCAAAGCCACCTCTGTGCCATCACACAGGCAGGAATAGGCTCTTGTGTGAATAGATCTGTCAAAATCCACACTTCAGGTGTTTTCTAGTGTGAACTATTTCACACAGTCCCCTACAGATTCTGGTTCTTGCTCAGTCCCACAGCAGATCTGGGGGATGTTTAGGTCAGCAGGGTCTCCCCCACGCTGCTGATGGCGCTTGGGGCATCCCTGCCAACTACAGCACAGTAAAAAATAAGTACTAAGGTCACAATGAAACACCCTGTGCTAAGCCTTCTTTAGTGTCTCTCAACTCCTAATTCTGATTGTGAAATGCCATTTAGGAAGATCAAACTGATCAAAGCAGGACATTTTAGTGGATGTTTGTAAAAAATGCTTTTTGAAGGTTTAAGACGGAGGGATTTTCACTGAAGTCATTATTCCCCTTACAGTTTTTTCAGCATTCTGTTGTTTTGACTTTCCACTCTTATCTCCTGCCAACTTTTACCTGCCCAGAGCCAATAGTTTTGCTGACAGCTGCCATTCCCCTGTGCCATTTGCTGAGCATCACCTGAACGAGCCCCCAGGTGCTCAGTAAGGAACGCTCACTTCCTCATATTCTTTGCAGAACCAGGGAAGATCTTGCTTGCTCTGTTGGGCAGAGAGATGGTTTTCTATTCAAACCACCTCTGTGTGGCATCACTGATGTATTTTTGACTCAGAGAAATCTGTTTATTGTCTGCTCTTAAATAAAGAGCGAGCAGCTCCGTGAGCAACATCACGGCAGAGGAAACACAAACAGGCTGTTACTCAAACCCCATTTCTGAAGGGATTGTGCTCTGCTTTTCAGATGAGATTAAGAGCTCAATTACAGCAGAGAAAGAGCCTTTCATTAAATCACACATAGAACATAATAAGGACAAATTATAAAGCTCTTCAGAAGCAAATCTGTGTCAGACTGCTGGGTAAGGAGGCCCTTCAGGGGGAGCCTGCAGTGGTTTCTCCGGCCCTTCTGAAGAAATGAGTCCTGCACACCTCATCTAACCACGTTTTAGAGGAAAGCACACAACCAGAACCCTATGGGGCACCCCATCCTTTGAATGCCTCTTTTCCAGGGACAGAGGGGAGCAGTGTAAGCAGCCATCCCCTCGTGTTTGTAGTGAGTGGGGCAAAGCCTCGGGTTGGTGCTGATGTGCACAGCTTAGAAGGGCAATGCTTTGTTCTGCTAGCACAAGAAAAGCCCAGAAGCTTAGTGTTTTCTCAGTCCCAGAATGGTAACAGGAGATCAGCTGTGGAGTTTAAAGCATTTTAGGGCCCAGCAGCTGAGGGATGAATTAACTACCTAAAGCCAGACACTGGACATAACTGTTTAATTCCATGCTCTCCTGTCTGGAAAAGCCTCTGCCAAGAAATCTGCAGATAAGGAGGTGAGGAAAGAACAGACACAAGCCCCTTATACAGAGGGGAGAGCCCAAGGACCCTCAAGCCACAGAGGTCCCTCCCTGAGAAACCAGGCTGGCCAAACTTTCAAAATCGAAGCTCCCCTGTGTGCAAAGCCCAGGCACACGAACCACAGGCAGAAACACCCACTGGCCTCTGGATTTACAGGTGACTGTGCACGTGTGAACCTGGAGCTGAGGGACTGGGAGCTTTTCCTTCCTCAGGAGCTCAAGGCACTGCATGGCAGAGCTCCAAGGGGACAGCAAAGGGTGACGGGGCTGCTCAGAATCCTGCACCTGGGGAAGGGGAAATCCAGGTTCAGTCACAGAGCTGTCACTGCTTGATTTTGTTCCCTTGTTATTCTGCTCTCCTGGAATATATTATGGTTAATTAAAGGCAGTTAGCTAATTGGGTTGTAAGCAAGTACTGGTGAAAAAAAAAAACCAAAAACCAAATCACTGCTCCCCTTTGAAATGCCAGACAGGAGATTCATTGAAATTCCCTTTGAAGAGACATCCCAAAACCTTGTAATCCATTGATGAAAATGACCCAGGAAAAAGTCAAGGAAAAAAGAATAAATAATATTTTTCAGGAGGTTTCACAACTCAGGCAACTGCAACCCCCACCAAGTGTTAGGATTGAGTTCTGTCATCCCCACCCCAGGCAACCTTCCAAAGACCCAAAAACTTTCATTGAAAAGCAGTGCCAGAATGTACAAAGTTGAACAACGATCTGTGAAGGCCTAATATTTCCATCAAGGCCAGAATGAGATGATTAGGAGAAGATGAGTGGGGCTCTTCAAAAGCCAGACCTCAGATCTGAGACAGGATTTAATCCTGATATCCCTCTAGTTGCCCAGAAAAGGATCAAGACACGCGAGGGAGCTCAGAAAGCCGGAGTGCTCAGAACAGCCGCACGTCCACAGAGGGAGGAAGAGAAAATACAGCTGGATACTTCCTAATGCTCTTCTTTGGAGACTGACCTGATGTCTGATGCAGTGAGTCACAGAAAACCTGCTCAAAACATGGGTGGCAGAACTGAAAATGCTCCCTGATAAGCAACAGAAATAATTAAGAGCATATAGAGTGAGCATAGTCACAAGGACCTGGAGAAGGAAGAACCCCAAAAGGGCAGACATGGTGTAACATTGTGCTTAATGAGGGTAAAATGCATGTTGCTATTCATTATGCAGCAAAAGAATTATAGAATAGTTTAGGTTGGAAGGGACCTTTAAAGGTCATCTGGAATGACAGACTATTCAAAGCAACAGAAAAATAATATATTAACTGCCAGGGAAAGCTGCATTGAAAGCAACCTGGGGTTAAAGCCAAAACAGCAACATTTCCTCTCTGAACTGAAGATTTATTGATAACTAAAGCTGTCTGCCACTGAGGGAAATCCAGAATCCCTCCTCTCCAGTTTCCCCATGCTGTGCTATCAAACCTTTCCACGCTGCCCAGCTCCTGCAGAAATTGGACTTTGTGATGTGACCCCATCGTGGCAGCACCACCGCAGGGAAGTGCAGCACCACTTCTACAAAATAAGGCAGATCTTCCCTGAGCATCAAGCAACACTAAACTTCCCTGGAAAGCACTGGGTGCAGGATGATTAGGGACAGAATAGGGAGATGTCTGTGGAACAGAGGGCTGGTTTGAATTCTCATTAGGTTGTTAACAGCTGGTTCCATTAGTCTGCCTACAATCATCATTACTTCGTGGCTACTGCAGGGTGAAAAGCCATTTCAGTTTTTTAACGTTCTCAGTGCTGCAAAGCTGTCAGTGAGATTATTTTTTAAGTGGCTTGTAAAATTTGTCCCTTCTCAAAGAACGTGTCAGGCTGGCAGACCGGGGTGTGAAATTTACTCCCCAATAAAAAGGAGTTTGAATGCAATTTAATAGCACTTGAAATGTTCTGCTCTGAGAAGCTGTCCCCAAAGTCCAGGTGGACCTTTCTCCATTGGAGCTCTTAGAAGTTTGTGGAAGTTGTAACTTTGGCATTAGTTTTACAGGAGCATTTACAGCCCAAGGGTCAAGACCAAAGCCGTAAATTCCTGCTCAAGCCCTGGGCTTTCTCAAACCAGAGGTAAACTTGTATCTAAGGGTCTGTCTGGAGCCCAGGACTACTAAACTTGCTCAGTAGAATTCTGTTATAAAGTTTAGCTTGCCATGTAGACAGAGTTTTATCTTAGCTTAGTTAAATATTACCCCTAAACTAACATAAATTATAATTTCTCCACTATCATTCATGGTTTTTCCACTCCTAATTTACTCTTCCTTCTTGCCCTAAGCACCACCCTTACTCATACATCAGGCTGATGGCTCCCATTAAATTTATTACTCTACAGACATATGCTGGATTAAAGTTCAGCTGAATGAGAGCTTCATCCAGCTCCTGCCAGAGCTAATGGAAAGATATTTCCATTTATTCAAAGCCACTGCTATCTCAGAAAAAGGATCAGGCTTAAATTAGAATAAAAGTTCTGCCAGAATCAGCGTTCCTTTGTTTCCCCCAACCATTCACTAAAAGCCCTCAGTTACTTAAGAGCTTTTTAAATCACTTCTAATATTCACTACATGGCCAATTATTAAAAGAGCCCTGAACCTGCAGTTAATGACCATCTCTGACATATTTTTTATATGTATTTTCTTTCTGCATTTCCTTCAGTGACAGCTAACCAGGTGCCCTCCCCCTTTTTATCTCCTGTTTAATCCATTTACTCTCATCCTCCATGGCACAGCACTTGGGGTTTCCACAAGACCAGCCTGCACCAGCCACTGTTTCACAACTCACCCATAAAATCCCGACCCTGAGCCTTTGCACTCCCACCTCTTCATCTTCCCATCCTCAGAGGTGAGTCAAGGTCATCCAGATGCAAATGAGGCGTTCAAAGCCGAGGTGTGATGAGGTGGTGATTGCTTGATGAGCACAGGAGGAGGAAAAGTCTTGGCTGTGCCTCGGTTTTTGACTCACCCTCAGTTGTGCAAGGAAAATAAGGGACAGAGCAGAGATGCTCCTCTGGTGCTCCAGCTTCCCCACGGCATCGTTCCTGTCACGAAGCCAAAGACAGGCAGGTCACACATATTCTCTTACTCTGACTCCTGCTGGGGTGAAAATATTGAAAAATAGAAAAAAAAAATATTTATCAGGGGCTTTCATCATCTGAGCTCAGGATTCCCCACTCTTTTGCAAAGGGGGAACGTTCATCAGGCAAAGGATACGAGGAGGAGCCTCAAATTGTCCAAAATCCCAGTAAAAATATTTTGTCCTGTGGAAACCTGCCCCAGTCCCACTTCAGGCCCTTTGTACACCCATTTCCTGACGTGCATCTCATGGGATGTGTTCCCACTGCTCCAGGGACCCAACACAAACCTCAGAGCCCCACACACAGCCCGAGGAGCTGCTGCCACCCCTCCAAAATGAGTTCCTGCAACAGGCACCTCTGTGCTGATCTGAGCCCGTTTGTCCCCAAAACAAGGTGGTCAATTTATCCTTGGAAAGGTTGACAACAGCATTCTCATCTCTCAAAAAGACCCATAATTTCACATCTGTGATCCCCACTCTGAGACTTTATTCTCTTGAGTGTCCAAGGACACAGCAAGGGAGGTGCTGAAGTGAGTCAAGTTTAACCCAAAAGAGCTCTCAGCTCCTTGTGAAAGCTCAGGCACCAGTGGAGAAAGAATTAATGCTCCCCTAAGTGGCATCTAACAGCCACGGGGCAAGTGAAAAGTCGGTTTTAGAGAATGAAGGAAACACAGAGAAAGCACTAAGTAATAAACGGTGAGAAAAATCCATCACTCCAATGGGTAAATGAAGGTAAACCACTTGAAGAAATAGAGGTAGATGGAGGGGGAAAAAAACCACAATTAGGAGTGTCCGTGACACCCAGAGCCAAAACAAGCCCAGGAGATCAGGAAAGAGCTAAGCACGTGTGCTCCAAACAACAGCAGAATTGTTGAGCAGAAAGGGAACAAAAGAAAGAGAAAAAATGCCTCCCCACCTTTCATTTCCTGCCCACAAATCATTTAGGGATTTTTAATCCCTAGTTTCTTGTACCATGTAGTAGAAATCCAGAAAAATGAAGGTCAGGAGAAGCATGGTTTATTGGGAACAATCCTGCATAACAGACAAGATATATCCTCATGCAAATTATTCCAGGCAGCACTCACATCTTAAATTGCTTCTTTTCCTCTTCCCGAGGAAGCAGAGTTGCTTTATTTACTCCAAGCAATATTTTCTCCCCTCTCCTTGGCAAAGAACAACCTCCCATCTTGGCAATGCTCCCCAAGCTACCTGATGCTCATCACACCCATGCTAAGGAGAGTGGAGCAGGTTAATTTATCACTTATTACAATGATTAACTTGCCCAGCTGCCAGGTTCAAGAGCCCCAGAGTGACTCAGGTTGTCCAGGATCACAGAAGGAAAAGCTCTGTTGAATTAAGCTGCTGCCACACTGGCCCTCTCTGCCTGTCACTCACATTCAGCTGCTCTTGCAGTGCCCTGGGAAAATCCCCCATCAAATGCAAGTGAAAATCCCTCAGCACCTGAGAGAAAGCACGGCTGGGTTCTGCTCAGGGTGTTTCAAACAACGTGGGGTAACACCTCAGGAAAACCAAAAGTTTCTTTTCATGGACTCACAGGATGTGTTGGGTTGGAAGGAACCTTAAGGTTCATCTTGTTCCATTTCTCACCACACTCAGGACACCTTCCACTACCCCAGGTTGGTCCAAGCCCCGTCCAGCCTGGTCTTGAACACTTCCAAGGGTGAGACAATCACAGCTTTTCTAGAACCTGTTTTGTTCCTCCCAGATCTAAAATCATGCCAAACTTAGCAGCCCCAGAGGGAGATTTCTACTAAATGCCTACATTTTTCTAGGAAAGGAATACAGCAAACACTGTTTGCATCTGACTTTGCCAAATGAACACGAGCTACCACCCACTTTTCTTATTTTTCCCCATTTGGTGGAACATTTACATTCTGTTGTTGTTCTGAGCAGTATTTTAATATATCTGGCTGGGGCTGCTTAAAATAGTACAGCAAGATGCTGGGGTGTGAGGGGTGGGAAACTGAGCTCTTGCATGTCCAGTGTTTCTCTTGTTGGAAGCCTCAAACCCCACCTCTCTGGTGGGATGAAATAGGCACCACTAATCCCATTTCTAAAGTATCATGCATCACACTGACACTATTTTAAGACTTTAAAAAAAAAAACAAAAAAAAGCCAATTTAAACAAACCCCCGCTCCTTCCCATTTTCTCTGTTCCACAGTTTATGACAGAAGACAGGAGAGAAAGATTGTTTTGGGAACAATGTTTTCAGGACTCTAAAAATAATATAAAAATTGCTCTGCCACACTCTCAGCTGTTACAGCCCCAAAAAGCCTTGGCTCTCTTTGCTCCCAGAGTCACAACTGTGATGGGATTCCTGCCCCAGGTACCAACCTGGTGACCACACCATGGGACAGTCATTTATTGTTTTTCTCTTGAGAATAACTACAGCACTTCTGTTCTGCAAAGCAAACTTGAGCCTCTTTTAATGGCTCTTGAAATTGGAAGTGTGAAATGAGGTACATAAAGCCAAAGGCCAGCTGAACCTGTGATCTCTGAATGGGTCTTCACATTCTTCCCAGGAAGATGAATGGGAATTACTCTTTTGCCAGGGAAAGTGCATCAGCTGGGAATTTGCTTTAGAAAATGTGCTTTCTGCTCCTCTCAGAGCCAAAATTCCTACACATTTCTTGTAAGTCCTTCTTAGATAAGGACCGTGTTCAACTAAGTGAGAGTGAAGCAAAATGACAATCCCGGAATAAATTTTCCTGTGCACATTATCCTTCATCCACGTGGGTGGTTATTCCCTGGCACACAGGGGTAAGGAAGGAACCCAAATGCATCACTGCACATAAAGTCACACGTGTTGAGGGGTGAACAAATCTCACAGAGATACTGGAAGCCTCCTCTGAAGACCCAATTCAGGAAAAGCCTGAGCTGCTTGGTGTTTCTGGGGGTGAAGAAGCTCATCATCTTCCACAGATGCTCAGCAGGCAGTAGGATTGTGCCAGAATCTTGCTCTGGAAATGCCAGTGGCTCAGCTGAGAGCTGTGGGAATGATTTACATGGAGAGGGGCCATGGTCCTGCAAGGGTCTTTCATCAGGAGCAGAGAGCAGCCAGGAGCGTGGGGAATGCTGGATCTGTATCCCTGTGTGCTCATCCTTCACCTCAATGTGGAGCTGCCCCCAAAGTTGCCCCATGTATCACTTTTTCTATTTCCCCTGCTGTGTATATTTTGGAGCAGCTGTTCCATGTGGCTTTTTATGGTGATCCTGTGGGAAGCAGCCATTTCATTTGCCTGCTGTGATATCCTCACGGCTAATACCAACTCCTCATTCCTTTTGGTTTTATTTGGGGCTTTTTATCTATTTGTTTGATTGGTTTGTGTGGGTTTGTTTGTTTGGATTTTCGTCTTTTTTTGGTTTGAGTTTTTTGTTTGCTTTTTTATAAATGACTGGAGAAGTTGGCACAGCCAAAGTCAAGAAAATGGAAACCAGGCTCGACTTTCCAGAAATTACTTTTGAGTGGGTTTAGCTGCATTCCCCAGGCTCAGGATCATCAATATATTTGCAGGTTTTGCTCTGCACCGTCAGCCTGCCCAGACTCTGCTTGGTGTTTCACAAATGGAGAAGACAATGGATGCCAAGCTTCCTTTCAAACAGCAAAACCTGGGTCAGCATGACAGAAAAGAAGAAAAAAAATAAAAGAAAATATTCATCAGTTAGAACAGAGCCAATGTCCCACCATATGCCCCTCCACTCTCACTAATTCTGTACATTTAGAGACAAACCTGGGTCTAGAGCTTCCATCTCCCAGTTCCTGCTGCTGTTTGCTACCCTCCAGCTTTGATTCCTGCTCATCTAAACTCACTGCTGCCCATGTGAGTTTAAGAAGTTCAGCCTGGAGAACAGAAGGCCCTGGGGAGGCTTCTCTGTGGCCACATAGGATCTGAAGGGTCCCACAGGACAGATGGGGACAGTGGCAAGAGGAGAAGGGGGAATGGCTTTTAACTGCAGGAGGTCAATTCAGGTTGGATCTCAGGAAGCTGTATTTTCACACTGAGGGTGGTGAGGCACTGGCCAGGCTGTGCACAGAGGCTGTGGATGCCCCATCCCTGGGAACATCCAAGGCCAGGTGGGAGCAGGGCTCTGAGCAACCTGGTCTGGTGGAAGATTGCTCAAGCTGGAACAAGATGATCTTTAGGGTCCCTTCCAAGCCAAAGCATTCAGGGATTCCATCATTCTGTGATCCCCATTGTCCCCTCCACAGTGACCCTGGACTCCTGTGAATTGTGATGTCACAGTCCACGTTCCAGCTGGAACTTCCAGCGTCCAGCAAAGAGGACAACACAACCATTCGCCCTTGTGCCCACACACCCTCCACCCTGCTTTCCACCTGTCCCTGGTACTGCCATCAGTCCTGAAAGGCTCCTGGTGCCTGGACTTTGCCATCCATCCCTGCAGGATGCTCACATTTGCCCCGAGAAAGGTACAGTGCCATTCCATGGAGGTGGACACTGCCTGATTGCTGCTGTGGGGATGGTGTGGGACAGGGACCCCACTCGGAGGTTCTGCTACCTGTGCAGGCTGCCAGAGACCACGAGGAAGAGATGGAGGTGGATGTGGAGGAGAGAATGGAGGAAGAGATGGAGGTGGAAATGGAAGAGCACACTGAGGACATGGATGTTGATGGAAAAGATGAGGAGGAGGATATGGTCTTGGGATGAAGACTCCAGCCCCAGGACAGGCACGTGCTCCCCACAGCTGCCAGGCTGGGGCTGGGCTGGGTGCCCTGAGCAGGGACACGGTGCCCCGTGGGCTGGACCTGGAAGCACAAGCACCATCCCCACCATGCCCTGCCTTTGCTTTGGGCCACGCCAGCCCCGTCCCAGTGCCTGGGGCCCAGCCCCAGCCCCAGCCAGGCTCAGTGCTGGCAGCAGATTCCCTCTCTACCAGCGTGTCCAGGGTGGGGGCACAGGGAACAGCCCTCTGTGCCTGACTGGGTGTCACTTGCTTTTCTTCCAGGACTGATGGAGATCCGGGGCAGAGATGCCACCCTTTTGTATATAGGTTTTGGTGTTTGTTGTTGGCTTTGGTATATAGGTTTTAGGGTTTCTTTTTGTCTTCTGTAAATACATTTAATATATTTTTGTTAGATATTGTTACAAAGGTTCTTACAATGTAAATATGTTCTGCAGCTAATTTTTGTTGCTGCTCTTATGTAAATAAACAATCTTCATTTTCCACACCCCAGTTCTCTTTGCATTTTCTGTGGGCACAGGCCTCCATGGACCAAGACTTCCTTAGGAAACCCCTTCTGTCCCCAGATTCTGGTACAAGCAGAACACGAATTGATCCTCGTAGTTAAAGGCGTGATTTTAATTGGCACCAATTTGTCCCTTGGACTTTCTAGCACAGTAAATGTCAGTGCTCATAATCCCTGCTCTGCACTCCCTGCTCGGGCACCAAAACATCTGAACCCGCCAGAACATCTTTAATTAGCACCAGCCTGCGGAGAGCTACTGGGGGAGAACCCACCCCCAACCACACAGATAAACACTTGACATTGATAGTCTGGGGCAGAGCTGAAACTAAAGTATTTTAGTGCCAAGGAGAGAGGGGTTTTTATTGCTGAATTCATTCTCCAAGAACAATAACCAAAACTTTCAGTCCCCTCACCTGCCGCACACACGCACTGCCGAGATTTGCTTCTGGGTTCTGACTGATTTTCATTAAACGGTTCAGGACTCTGATATTGTTCCTGGCTAAGGTGCAGAGATGAAATTTCAGACCCAAATGAGCTCAGCACAGCTTGTGCAACACGCAGAGTTTCCAGACCCAGACACTCAGGCCGTGCAAACCGATACTGTTCTCATCCCTGTGCAGAGATCATTATTAGGACATCACCGATGCACCACGCACGTCTCAGCGCTGTCCCTTCTGTCCAACCCTCCCAAGTCACTGCACAGACTTCACTCCAAGCAGTTCCTGATAGAGTTCAGTAGCACATGGGATTCAATCCTGGTTTTCCTTCATCCTCTCCTGAGCTCCAGACGTGGTGTGTGGGCACTGTGTGACAGCAGCAGCATTAACGCGTCACCTCCCTGACACTGAGCTCCGTGTCACAACTTTTCATCCAAAGCAGCAAACAAACGATTCCTGCTGGGTCCCACACAGCTCCCTGGGGACTTTGTGTGGCTGCAGCTCCAGCACAATTCTCAAGAATTCACAAAATTCACAAAATTCTCAAGAATTTCTGGAGAAGATACACAGAAGCAATCAGCCATTCACAGAGAAAAGCATCAGTTTGCACAGCCCAAATCCCCACAACCCTGCAGACCGTGGTAACCCAGACTTTGCATTTACATTTTGGCCTCTGTTCCTTAGTTTTCCCCTCACTAAAGTCCCTCCAGATCCCCTCGTGCTCAGATTCCCCAGATAATTAGAAGCAGCATTAAGAGCAGGGATAGATGATGAGAAGTGTCTCAAAGCTCAACAAAATTTCTCTTCTCAGGCCTGATAATTCCAGCCGAGGAGGGAGGAAAAGCCTGCATGAGAGAGGTGTGAAATCAAAGCAGAAATCAAGCTTAGGTATAATGAGAGAAGCTGGAGAGGTTTTCAGTGTTCAGAACACAAGATTAGCAGCTCCAGGCACAGGAGGAACACGACATTTTCCCCACTGTAACAACTCTGTGATGCAAATTGCATCTCCAATCCTTCTCCCCAGCTCTGGGACCTGTTCAGCTGCCGACGTGGTGCTGAATTTTTAAAGCCAAGTGGGAGCTGGTCAGAGAGGTGATTTTTTATTTACAGCTTGGAAGCACCAGTCAGAGCAAAGAGAGGCAGAACCTGGCCCAGGGGTGCAGCGCAGCCGCATGCCACATGCCCAAAACTCCAACAAATTAAAGAACTTGTCACTTGTTTTTCTCCCACAGGAGATACAGAAGGTGCTTTATGGAATCCCTGCCTCCTTCAGGCTGCATAAGCATGCAAGAGAGCACAGGGATGAAGGTTACACCACCTTCTGCTGCTGCTTCCATCTCCTGACTCAAATCTCTCCAAAATCTGGCACTGCTGGGCCTTCCCAAAGCCTCAGATTTGCTCAGTCCTTGCAGTGCTGAGGAGCACAAAGGGAGATAAAGGCACTTGCAGAGACCTGAGATGCAATTGCTGCCTCAGGTGTGTTTCACTGCCCGGGTTAGTGCCTCTAAAACCATCAAAATCAGCCCCTTTGAGAGCACCAAGCCAACAGCAGAACATCAGGGCCTGCAAACAGTTGGAAATGCCATTTTTTAACATTTCTCTCCCATTTCATGGTGCCAGTGCAGGAGTTTATCCCATCACTCAGCAGCTCCAGCAAATCTTGGCAATCAGCTTCAGATGGATTTTTAGCGGTGAGCAAATAAGAGGCAATTTTGCTTTGTCTGCAATGAATGAAATTTCACCTAAATCAGGTGAACTCTGTGTTCTGAGGCTGGCCAGGCACTACCCACTGCCAGGTCCCCAAGCCCGGATGTCAAACTGCCCTAGTATTGGAAAGTTAAATTTATTTGGGTTTATGTACAAGATTATTCTGTCTCAAAAGAACTGGGATCCGTATAATTGCATTTCCAAGCACTAAACTCAGACCAGCCACAAAGACCACAAGAGACAGGAAAAGAAATAAAAATAGAGATTTCTAAGGAGATGGAAATTGAATGCTGAGTTTTTCCCATTAAAGAAAGTTTCATAAATTATCACCTGCCAGCTCCTTTCCTTCACTTGTGTGGCCACCACTGAATACACTCACAGATAAGAAAATGTTTGTCCTACTGAAAACTGGGGCTAGAGGTAGAAAAAGGCTCAGATATCTGAATTAAAAGAAAAAATAATGAAAAGAGCTGCCTCATAATAGCAAGAGATGATGGGCAGCAGGAATGGCTGAGGCCAGCAGAGATAAGTCCATGAGCTATTCATGCTACAAAGCTTTCTGACAAAACCCCCAATGACCCAAAAGCAACATTTTGTCTGGCAGAGCTGATAGGAGCCCTGTGCATTTAATTGTGTCATTGACAGCAAATGGAGATTGGCTTGGAGCTCCTTTGGTCCACTACTACTTTGGTTTTTTTCCACCCAGAAAATATAATTATATCTACTCTTTGGGAAGAAATTACTGCTTTGAGTGGTTCAAGGCAAGGAGTTTCTTCCCATACCCACTCGTAATCAGTCACCAAGAGAAATATTTTCTCAAAAGACCTCTTCAGAATTCTGGAGTTACTTTTAACATAAATAACTTGGTTATTTTGCTTTAAATGAGAAGGGAATTGAATCTGGCTCCCTCAGCTTCAAAAGAAGTGTTTCTTCCAAGTTCTTCACAAAGAGGAACAAAACACTTCGTTGCAGCAAACTGAAGGGAGGAAGAAGTTTCTTTCCCCCTGAGCTGCATAATAGAGGAAAAATTTGTTGCCAATAGGCAGCAAAACCCAACCAATTTCCTGGTTTTTTTGTTCAAGGGAAAAGCTCTGAGGATCATATTTGTGGGAGACAAGGAGTGGGAGGAGCAGGGGATCTGCTGGGGTTTTTGGGGTGGGGGACAGATTAAAGAAATGTTCAGGTAAAACCCGTGAGAGCCCAAGACTCCACCCCTCAGAGGAGAAATTTGATTTGACTCAAATGCCATTCAAATCCAAAAAAAGGTTGAGGCATTTCCCCAAGGTCTGCTGAGCCACCAGGTACAGCCCAAATCACCCTGTGGGACCAGGGCAGCAGGTCCCTGGCGTGAGGCAGGGATGCTCCCTTGGGAAGCCGCCTGCATCGCCCACGGGACTGGCAACATCTACTTCCAAAGCCCCCAACGTCCAAAAATCTCCACATTAAAAGCCTTTAATTTGGGATTTCACTTCTCTATCTGTCTGTTGTCACTAGGCAGCTGCTCCACTTCAACACCCTTGTGATGGGTACAAATTTTCTCCTAATTTCCAACCTAAACAGGGAGCTATTTCCATCCATTCTTCTGCAAATGCTGGGAGTTGGTACCTGATTCGCTCTTCTTACCCTGGTGTGCGTTTGTGCACACCAAGTGCCAAAGCCAAGAGCATTTCCTTGTTTAAATTGTGTCATTTCTCCTTATTATTTCCTTCCCATATCACTGCATGGATTTGGTGCTGACTCAACACTCAGAATCCTGACAGCACAAAGTCCAGTTTTCCCACCGACTTGTCCAAGCTTTGCACCAAGCCTGCAAAGAAGGAAACACAGCAAAGAAATTCCAAACACGGGCCCTAATAACAGTAATAAAATGCTACAGGCCTGTGTTTGCTGCAGGGAAGGATCAGCTTCCCTGTTTAGTGCTGCTTATTAAATCATTACAACAATTAAAGCAGCAGAGAGGAGGAAGACAGTGCTGTCATTTCCAGCTCCCCAGTCCTCCTCTGCCCCTGGCATGAACTTCATAAAGCACAAATCTCCCAGCAGAAATCCCTCAGCAATTGATTTTCTACTGATGAAGTACAGCAGGCAGGCACCCTGGCTTTCCTGGCCAGAAAGGGAGAATTTGCCTCGATGTTTTTTCCCAGGCATGCAGCTGTGATGTCAAATCCCCCTTGCTGCTCCACCAGGAGATTCCTGAAGGGACAGGTTCCTGTGGGGTGACAACCCTCTGGAGATGCACAGAGAGCTTTGTGTCAGTGTAAGGGACAAGAGCAGACCCCTAATGCAGGCTCCATCTTTGCTCACAAGCAGAAAATTCGCAATGATTGCGTTTCCCCAGAACAGGTAATTCAAGCGCATTTTTCTCCTGAGCTCTTCTGCTTCCCACAAAAGCAGCGTTCCTGGGATCGCTTTGGAGACAAGCAAATAGCTCCGTCACAAACAGGAGCACCAGGAAACATAGCAACACCTAATAGCCAAGACCATCCAAACCCACTTATCAGCCCATCCCCACTTCTCCTGGACTCGCCTGAATGCTCAGGAGAGCCTGGAAAAACCAAGTGTTTTCTAAGAAATGGCCGTGCAATCGAAAGGGAAATGACAGGCACAAGCAGCCCAACACAAGAGCCTCTGGCAGGGGAAGGAGTGGGAGAGATCCAGCCCTTGCTGACCGTGGTGCAGCTCAAGTGATGCTCGCTCACTCTTTGGGTCGCTTTTGTTGCTTTTACATTAACAACGCACCAAACACACCACAATTGTTATCCCTCCCTGAAGCCATGTGAAAAAAATTCATTGGTGTCTCACCTCCTTCTCCCTGAAATAGCTTTTCCCTTATACAACCATCAAAAAAAGGTTTGTTCTCATGCTGGAAATAAGTCCATAATCTCTTCGACCAATTTCAGTTTGGACAACAACGCTACAAACACCCCCATTACTCAGGTGCCCCAGGGCATAAAGGAAGGGATAAACTGACAGCAGCGATGGGAGTAACCAACCATGAGTAACAACATTATATTCTGCCTCTCTCACAGAGGCTTTTCTTCCCAGTCCAGAAAATTCCCAGTCCTTTGTAGGGCTGTAGAAGGCTGCTGTCTGCCCCACATGATGAGGAGCAAACCAAGCAGGAATGCTGCAGAACACCTCTGTTCCTACCATATTGTTCTGCTGAACCCATAAACCCACAAAAGAATGGGCACTGCCAACTCCTGATTGCAGAGGAAGGAGTTTGTCACAGCCTCCCCGTAAATTAGGATTTATCACAGATGGAGAATTGATTGCCAAGTAACCTGCAGAGACACAAAACTACTCTGCAGTTTTCTAGGACTCTCTGAGCAGCACAAAAAGGTTATTGATGAAGCTGGGACTGTTTCTGTACAGGATGTGCAAAAAATAGAAAATAGAAAATCAACTTCATGGCAAGGAGCCTCAGTAAGAGTTTGCAGAATTTGGTGAAAACTGGTCATTTACAAGGAAGTAATTTCCCTCTGCCTTCAAGTGGAGTTGAGAAGCAAGTGGAGATGGAGATGTCTCAGAGCCTGAGTGTGCTCCTTATCGATAAAACGACACTGATATTACCAACTATTAGAAGTGAAAAGCTTCCGTGGTAACTCAGCCCTCGAACACAAACACCTTTCCCCCTCAGGCAGCACTCGTCTGAAATCACTTCCTCTGGCAGGAGGCCCTGCATGGCCTGGCGAGTTGTGCACTTCAGAAGTTACTCCGTGTGGAAAGAGAAGTGTAACTTTATTTCTCAGCTTTTCCTGCTTCTCTTCCACAAGCATCCAAAACTTCTTCATGGTGTGGTTATCTGTAACTACATTTGCACCCATGGGATGTCTGATGGGGACCTTATTTACACAGTACTCTGTGAAACATCAAACAAAAACCTGACAGCTTCAATCTCCAGGGAATTAAATCTGGGGGCTTTGCTTTGGGGCCCAAATTAGATTTTAAAGAGAGAAGAGCCAGGTGCTCCTGACTGTTGCTGCTCTTTTGGCTGTTTCTGGGGCCCACACTGAATCCAGTTCCTCCCTCCCTTGCTCAAACATCCCCACTATGGCCACGACCATGGGGTGTGGATGAGCAGAGAGTATAAACCCCAACTTGCAGTAATCCCTTCCCTTCCATCTTCTGCTTTTTAAATTATTTTTATGTGTTTTATAGCGCACCATTTCCTGCTGAATTCACCTCGATTATCCAACCTACATTTTTCTCCATCACACTGATATAACCAACAAGGCTCACATTCTTAGAACTAAATTTTCATGAGCACATACATGGCCACAAGAATTACAGTGACCTAATTGAGTAGGTCAGGCTGATATTAATTGCAAAACAGAGCTGTAAAAATTGATTGCAGGCCAAAGCCAGAATGAAGTTTCACTAAGCTCAAACCAGGCCTTCTGCTTTTCCTTTCTTTTTCTTACAATAATTGAAGGTATCACAAACCTTGTACTCTCATTGTACTCCACAATGTTTGCTGGCCTCAAGAGTGTGGAGAAAGGTGCTGGGTCTGTAGAATTACACTCGAAAATGTTGTGCCAGAAGACAGATTTAATCTGTTTTGTTGGTTTGAGTTTTTTTTTTTTACACAATGAACATTGTACAAAATATTAGACCATTTCTCTAAAACATGATATTAAGGTGAAGATGAGTCATTTCACTGTCATAACACAAGAGGGAGGGGAAACCAGAGTGAATAAAGCAGCAGATTCATTCAGCAGCAATTTGCACTCCATAACCCAGTGCTGATGAGGCTTTTAGACCAGAGGAGCTCTGCTACTTAAGCAGACAAGGCAACACATTAAGCTGTTGCTTAGAGATATTGGAATATATTGCACAGAGCCTGCTCCCTGGCGAGCATCCCTGAAGGGCTCTGGGCTGTTTTTCCAAGGATGGGTTATAGCTCTGTTGCAGTGCTGTTGTTTGCAAAGACTCCAAGCTTTTCCAAGCAGGTCAGGCAATGACAGAAAGGGTGACTTTTCAGAAGTGACAGTTCAGATGGCACTAAAAATGTCAAAGTGACAGCTCGTCTCACTTGGATGTAGCAGATACCAAGGGCTCTTAGCAGCTGGGTTACAACCAGCTTAATAGCAGCTAAATAATGAATTTTCCTGCCGATGGATCACAGCACTGCAGGGCACCCTCATCTGCCAGCAGCACGGGGAGGACAGGGATCCAGGGAAAAGCTGATTCCTACCTGCTGACTCACACCCACTTTGGGCAAAAACCATCCTTTTATTTTGGTTTTGCTCCCATCCTTTTAAACAAGGATTCCTACTTATGTTTTAATCTTCAGCTGTGCTGAGCAATGTCCATGCACACACTCTGTGCACATCTGATAAAGGCAACCAGCAGGAAACAGAACCCGTGGTCAAGAGAACTCCAGAAGGAAGCAATTAGCTGCACCCTGGAGTACTGCAGCTCCAGGTCCCATCACATCCAATGCTTCTTCCTCACAGGCACAGGTCCCACAGGCAGATGACACCAAAGCTGTCACTCACGTGGGCTGATGGAAGAACTCTGAGGTAGGGAAGCACAAAAGCTCCAAGTCCAGGAGGCTGATCCATAGATTGATGCAGCAGATTAGCTTCTCCTGCTTCCAGAGGGTTATGGAGGATGAGGCAGCAGCATCTCTGGCACAGTCAGAGCCGTGGGACAGTTTTTGCCCGCTCCTCATGGCAGGACTGACCCAAGGGAAGCCCCAGGCCCCTGCCCCGAGCCCCTCAGAGGGGCCATGAGCAGCATGGAAAAAGGGGACAGCCCACTTGCAGAAACCTCCCTCTTCCAAAGGGCTCTGCTTTGAACAGACTGAGTTGGCTCAGGGCAACAAACCAACCAAAGCACGCACTCACCTCCAGCCCTGGAGAAAACCAGGAAAAAGTGCTGCAGAATAAAAGCACCCTGGAATGGAAGGAGATTTTAATTTCTCTCTGGAACAAAACTGCTTGAAGCCAGACCCCAGAAGGGTGGGAGGGGAAACGAGGGTGTTTAAAGCAGCATTCTGCCTGCACTCTAAATTCTCACAGACATCCATTAACCACAGCAGGACTGGCACCGTGTCCTCACTCCCACTGCCACGAGTACCCTACCAGAGCCCTCTTAATTAACACATCTGACAGCACAGCTCCTGCTGGGAGCCAGGCAGCTTCTTGCAATGCCACTCGCCCTCCATGGCTGGATGGCACCTCTGGGTGGCTCCAGCCAAGGCCACGGGGTTGGGAGAGGTGTGGTAGAAGGGCCAGGGTCTCCAAGAGGTGCTGGGAGTGAGGGCTGACCCACTGCAGGAGCCTCCCAACCTCTTTCCTGGCTCGCAGGGAGCAAAGAGCACCAGCCAGCCAGCAACTCCCGGTGCTGCAGCTTTTATTCCCCATCACAGCTGGTCTGAGGAAATTGCTAACACGGAGTTTATGTCGGCTGCTCCCCTGCAGAGACAGACGGGGCAGTTATCGATATGCACTTTCCCTGACAAAAACAGGTCGTTTATAGGCTCGTTACTCCCATTTTCCTTAAATCACTTCCCGTACCCCTTTGCTTTCAATGCGGGTTTTCGGGAGGCCAGGATGTGTCACCAGCTCCTGGATCCATAACAATTATCACCATTCAAAGGCACTTTATTCGCCCGAAACTCACCAGTTTACCGATGGAGACATTCACCCCACCTTCACCCCTCAGAAAAAATCATCACCCGCAGCCCTTGCCTGGCTCCCTGGGGTGTCCCACGAGGTGAGCTCCATCACCTCTCCAAGCCAGCCTGGCTCAGTATGGCTGGGGAGGTTTGGGGGGGACATGTCCCAGCTTGTGGGTGGATTTACCCTACAAGGAGCCTGACCATGCACACTTATCCTGCCAGAAGCAATTACAGTCCATTTGACATAATCAGTTCCAGATATTTTAGCAGGTCCTGTTGTGATAAGGGGGAATGGCTTTAAACAAAAGAAGGGCAGATTTAAATTAGATAGAAGAAAGAGGGTTTTTTTTACAGTGAGAACAGTGAGGCACTACCACAGGTTGCCCAGAAAGGTGGTAGATGCCCCATCCCTGGGAACATTCAAGGTCAGGTTGGATGGTTCCATTCTGAGCAATCTGAGCTGGTTGATGATGGCCCTGCTCGTTGCAGGGGGGGCTGGACTAGATGACCTTTAAAGGTCCCTTCCAACCCAAACTACTCCTTGATTCTATTATTAACCTGCAACGCTTTTGAAAAGCCTGAACGCTTCATACAAGTAAATCACCTTAATAACCAGCGACTGCAAGACAGCCAGCCAAGAACATTTTGTTTTGGTAAACAAAGTATTGATTGTGTATCTGTGTCCTTGAGATGAACTTGACTCCTTGACAGCAGCAGGAGCCCAACAAAACATGTTGTCCATACCTCCGAAATGGTGGATGGCCTTTGTCTGGAGGCAGCAGCACATCAGCTTTACGAAGGCAATAAAGCACCGCTGATTTAGCATTGCCAGGAATTTCCCCCTCCCTAAAACGCTGTCTTTTCTTTGTTTGCACAGCTGACCCAAGCTGCTCAGTGTGAACGTGGGCATCAAGAGGCAAAGTCCATCTCCATGGTGTGGATTTGCCAGGAATAAAACCTTTGTCCCTGTTGCACTGATGGAGCTGCTGGCACAAGAGTAGGTCAGAGGGAAGACACAGCTCGTGTTCTTTGTAGCAGCATCTTCAAACCAGTGCTTGATTTTCAGGGCTTCATGCCACTGTAACATTTATAACCAAGTGGTACCCAGCCAGAGAAGCCAAGATGAATAAAACATTCTCTCAGCCTTCCCTCCAAGCACTCGCCATCACACCAATATCCATGGATCTGTTTCCTCTGTGCACAGCCTCCGGCCCTGATTGGACCCAGAGACACACAGAGGAAATATTTGCTCTGTCAGTAGAATGGTTCCTGCTGCAAAGCAGATTTCCTACATGAATTTAGATCTGTTGGCAATTGTTCTCCCCAAAGCAAACAAGTTTTATTGGAGAACCAGGCAAGGAGCTTAGAAAGCAGGTGCCAGTAATTTGTTTGGGGCATATAAGAAGCAAAAGCCCCTCTACCCACACCAGGCAACGAGATTTAATTAGTCTCCATCTCATCTCTGACAGGTTATTTTAATCAAGCACATCCTAACCAAGGCACGGAGAGCATGTTCACTGTGGATAATGAGGAGTAAGGCACAAGGCAGAGGGCAAAGCACAAGGAACATCATCAGCACTGCAGCTTCCCCCCAACTCCCAGCCCCTCGTCACTATCCCTAAAACACTCAGCACCTGGGCACATGACCCCTGGCCACAGCAGCATGATGCCAATTCCAAGAAAATATAGTTTGGGAAGAGAAAGGATAGATTTCAAGTTGTCCCAAAGACACACTTTATGCTGAAAATCAGAAAGCCCCAAAGGATTGTGGATGAAAAATACTTTCAAATCCTTTTGTCCCGGGGAACAGTGACAGATCAGCAAACGTAACATCACGTTCTCCTGAATTTCTCTGCCTCCCTGTATGTTCTTCTCTGAAAAAGACAACAGCAATTCCTGGAAACTGCCTTCCCTCTGCAGATCGATCAATACCTTGCTTTGTTTACAACTCCTCATAAACCGCGCCAGCTTTCCCAAAACAGGCAAGAGGAAAGCTCCGGGGGGTGTTTCATCTGAAGAAGTATCATCCATATCATTCCTATGCAATATAATTGGGCAATATAATTCCTGTTTAATTTTCCTTAAGCCCAATGTCTGGTTAGATTTTGGCTGAGATACAGAAAATATCCAGAAGAGTTGTACGTTTGGCATAAAAAAAAAATCCCATCTGCTCAAATGTCAGTTGTAGCCATGGTCTTAAAAAGTGCAGGGAAATGTTTTACTCCCACCCAGCTACTGGTGCACAATAATCTTGCCAGAAGAATATAAAAACCTCTAAAGAAGAGGAGCAAAGTTAAACACAGTTCTTGGCTGCATGGCTTAGATCTACAAGCTGGTCCTCCGGGTTAAATGCACACAGCCAGGCAAGGCACTGATGGATGCCCGTGTTTTCCCTTGCCTTGTCTTAAAACAAAGGTCAGGAAACACTTAAAACACTAAAGGAGAATCAAAAGATTCTTGACTTCCTTTTTCTTCCTTTTCTAGGGACATGATGGCAAAGTGCTCCTACCTTCTTGCGGGGTTTGCTCTGTAACCTGGGGTGCATTTCCGACAAGTTTCGCGGGACTCCTGCACCTCCTGATGCACATCTGAAGGATTTCACTGTATTCCCAAAGCCGGACCAGAGACCCAGCTGGAGAAACGCGGCCAAACTCCCCCAAAGCAGCCGAAAACAGCACAGATCTGGCAAGGTACATCTGTTTATTTGTTTATTTTGAGCTCTGTAATGTTGCTCACCCTCCTCCCACTCCCTTTGTTAAAACCAGCCACTGTTCCCTGTTGAAGCAGTTTAACCCCCCGCTTCCCACCGTTCGCGCATCCCTCAGTCAGCCAGTCCTGGGTGCTGCCTCTGTCCCTCGGCATCTCCCTCATTCCTGAAGGGAACATCCACAGTATTTATTTTTTTAATAACCCTGCAGAGAGAAAACCTTTGTTTCCCCCCCCTTCCCTGGTCTGAGCAAGTGCTAATTGCTCAGACATGCAACGCGCACACACAGAAGCATCATGTTGATCTGATTGCAAATCCCGGTACGTCAGCAACCCAGAGACCCTCCTCCAACTCGGATTCGAGGGAAGAGGCTCACCAGTGCAAGCAGCAGGTGCTGGAGGAGGCAGCGGAGCCGCTTCCCAGGTAAGGGACACCTCAGCCCTCCGTCCCCAGCGCCGGCAGTCCCGCTCACTCTCTTGCCACAAAATGCGAGAGAAGCGAGGTGCTTCTCTTTGCAGAGCCTGGGGAACAGTTGCCAAACCTTTGATCTTCACGGTGGGAGTAGGGGTCGGTTGTTTGTTCATTCCCTGTGGAGGAATTCTTGGAAGTATGGGTCAGGCAATAGTGATGGATGTGGCAAATGCTACAGAGGGGATGATTCTTGCTGTGTCTCTGAAGTGGATTTGCTTTCAGGGTACTTTTCTCCCTCTTCCCTGATTACTCTTGAACTTCTGAGATTTACAGGTTTGTCTGTCAATCTGTGCCAGGTTTGGGGGGCTGCCAGTTGCTTGTATTGGGGATGGTCTTCACAGTGAATAAGTTCAGAGCCCACCCTTGCTTAAAGGTCTACTTTGTTTGCGGGGTAAACTCCTTTAACCCTTTCTTTCAGAAATGCTCCCTGAACTGTTTTTCCCTCTCCTTCTTTTGCTAGGGGACCCTGGGAGTGGGGAGTAGCAGTGTCAGAAACTTCTTCATTGTTTGTGAAATCCCAGTCCATGAAGAGCCTGAACTCCTCAGACACAAAGGCAGGTGCTAATTAACCACTGGAATGCTTCTGCTCTGGCACGGAAAGCGAGCGCTGTGCCAGTGAAACAGCAGCCATCCCTCAGGTCCTCCAAAGGCTGTGAACAGCCAGCCAGGCACGAAACTCCCCCCTTCTGCCTCCTTGTCCCTGCCAGCCTCAGAAGAACTCTCTGAACTGCAGACAGCTGAACCAGAGCCACTCAACTCCCCTAGCAAAGAAAAGCCAAAGCTCACCGGAATGCTCTTGGAAAGAAGAGCTCCTTGACTTATTTAGAAAGTCATAATTCTCTTGTTTCCATGGTTCATGAAGCCTTATGTCTTCCAAACATTTTTTTCCCACCTCATCACTCCAAAAGTTAACTTCTCCAACAGGGCGGAGAGGTAAGTTAGGTGGTGAATGCAGCCTCACAACTCACCTTTGAAAATAAGCTGCATCTAAATGAGGTAACAGCTGCTTCTCACAGGACAGGAAAAAACACCCAGCCAAACAGAAAAGCTCTCACTTCTGGGCTAGCAAGGTTCTCAGTGGCATCTGAGGGTGGTCTGTGCTCAACAGGCATGGGAAACAGCTCCTTTTGGGATGATCTGAACAGCTCCTGCAGCAACGCAGGCAACAGCTGCTACCTGGAAAGCAGCATGAGGTTCAACTTCACCCTCCAAGAGCAGGCAGCTGATTTCTACGTTGTCCTGCCCGTGATCTACTCTGTGATCTGTGCTGTGGGGCTCACAGGCAACACTGCTGTCATCTATGTGATTCTCAAGGCCCCTAAGATGAAGACTGTGACCAACATGTTCATCCTGAACCTCGCTATAGCCGATGACTTGTTCACCCTTGTCTTGCCCATGAATATTGCAGAGCACCTCCTCCGCTACTGGCCCTTCGGAGAAATCCTCTGCAAGGTCATCTTGTCCATAGACCACTACAACATCTTCTCCAGCATTTATTTCCTGACAGTGATGAGCATAGACAGGTACCTGGTGGTAGTGGCTACAGTCAGGTCCAAGAGGATGCCCCATCGCACGTACCGAGCAGCCAGGATTGTCAGCCTGTGCATCTGGATCCTGGTCACCATCATAGTCCTCCCTTTCATCATCTTTGCCAATGTCTACACCGACGACCTGGCCATCAAGAGTTGTGGTCTCAACTTCCCCAAGCCTGAGAGGTTTTGGTTCAAAGCCAGCAGGATCTACACCCTCATCCTTGGCTTTGCCATCCCAGTATCCACCATCTGCATCCTCTACACCATGATGCTCTACAAGCTGAGGAACATGCACTTGAACTCCAATGCCAGAGCCCTGGACAAAGCCAAGAAGAAAGTCACCATTATGGTCTTCATAGTCCTGGCTGTGTTCCTCTTCTGTTGGACCCCCTTCCACCTGGCCACCATCGTGGCTTTGACCACTGACCTACCCCAGACCTCCATGGTCATTGGGATATCCTACTTCATCACCAGCCTAAGCTATGCCAATTCATGCTTGAATCCTTTCTTGTACGCTTTCCTGGATGACAGCTTTCGGAAAAGCTTCCGGAAGCTGCTGGAATGCAGAACTTCTTGAACAGGGGGTTGGGGATGGCAGGTCCCTCCCTGCCCTCCCGGGGCTTTTCAGGGGCAACTTTGCAGACTGGAGGGGCAGCCAGTGAATGTACAATGTCCTTTCTTTGGTTTACATGTAATGTGTGGCCTGTTTATCATCCTCATCAGCCACAGGGTTTGTCCTGCCCACTCGCAACTCTTTGTATTTCCCCTCTTTGCTCCTACCAGCTTCTCAGAGTTGCATTTCCATACCTTGATATTTAATTGCACACTCTGAGTTATGAAGGACAGAGCATTTCCTTTGCAGGGGTGTACTTCTGGCACAGAGTGGTCCTCTATTGCCATCTGCTGTATGGCATAGACAGGCTGGAGACCAATTTCCAGATGAGTGCAAAGCTCAGTTCTTCATCACTGTGTTAATAGGGAGTATTGTTTAATGGAGCAGAGCTAATGAGCACTCTCAATGAAATATCAATAAAGCAGACACTAGATGAGTATTTGGAAAAAAAAAAAAGAAACTTATTTTCATGTCCATGTATGTTCCTGTGTGTTACAGCTTTCTTTTGATTTTGAAGGGTGTCCATCTTCCACCCCACCAAAAATTTCCTCTTTTCTGACTGGTTAAATTTAGACCACAAGGAAGATTTGGGTCTCAAAAATAGTGTTAAACAACACACCATACAAATACTATGACAACTGTGGGAATTTGTGTTAGAAATTATTTTGAACTAATTGTTCCTGTTAAGTGTCCAATACATACTTATTTAAGAGTGAGTAATGAAATAAACCTCATGGGGGAAAAAAGAGACTGGTCCTTCTTTCACAAGAGAAAATTTATGCTACTTGTGCCATGTCTTTGCTATATATATCACATTTTGTCTATTATAAAATAAATCACAGTAGGTTTGTAACAAAATTAAGGTGTTTGGTAAGCCACAAGAAAAACTCCAGTGAGCACCGCAGATATAAATTTCCTTCTTTCACAGATAAATTGTCAAAATACTTGGACAAAACCAGGACTTGAGTGGGAGAGTCTGGAGATCAGAAACTCCACACTGAAAGCTTGGAAAGCTCATTCTCACACCCTTTAGCCCTGAAAGGTTTATGTGTTACTGGATTTAGGAAGGCTGTCTGAGCTAAAATATTTCTCTCAAGCTTTCCCCCAGTCCCCAGGTACCAAGCTCGGCTCTTACCTGTTGAAATTCCCCCAGCAAAGTGCAGGACAGGTAAAACTAAAGAAGAGGCTGCCGTTCTCAGCCTAAATGGGCACTCAGGGAGTGCAGTCTGGGTGGAGACCCCAGGTGAGGTTCCTTGGGGCAATTCAGTGTCCTCAGCACCCCAACGCCAAAACTGAAAACCCTCAATACCTCATGATGTCAATTAAATTTTTAGAAAACTGAAACCGGATGTGTGGATACAAGATCACTGTGTTGCCTTCTCCATATTAAAGGTGCTAACTTCGGGAGAGCAATAAAGGAGGACACATTCTTCCCGGTGAAACTTCGCCGGGAATTTTGCTTTAGCATGGTTGCCACCTGCTGGCAATGGGCTTTCCGGGTGGAAAAACCTTTCTGAGTGAGAAAATCTTCTCAGGTTATGTCACCTCTCACACAAGCTGCCTAATCAGCTGCAACATCGCTCTTCATTAGCACTGGGGCTCTAGGAAAGTCAATAGATTTTATTAGGTGGTAAAACTACTGTATTACATTAGATGGAAAGGATCTTTTCAGTGTGAGGCACCCCATTTCAGACCTGACAATGACATTGCTAGAGCTTTTTCTGTAAATCACAAGTCATGACAGTCACAGAATGACAGCATGGCTCAAGCAGGGCCACCCAGGGCAAATTTCCCAGCACCGTGTCCACTCGGGTTTGAATGTCCCCAAGGATGGAGATGCCACAGCTACTGGGGACAACGTGTTCCTGTACTTCACCACTCTAACAGGGAGCGTCCTTTCTATGCTTGAATGGAATCTTCCACATTTCGGTTTGTGCCTCCTGTTCTGTCACTGGACATCACTGAGGAGAGTCTGGCTCCCTCTTCTCCGAACCCTCCACAGGCACTTACAGACACTGCTTATATCACCTGGGCCTTCCCTTTCTGAGCCTGAGCAGCCCCATCTCAGCCTCATCCATCCTGCTGCATCCGTGATCCTCTCAGTGTAAAACAGGTAACGCCTGAGTGCTGGTCCCTCTTGTGGGCTGCCGAGCTCCAAGGGGAGAAGGCTTTGCATAGGCTGAGGTCTCCTCCCGTGCCCAGGAGGGGCTGCAGCTCCCACGGAGCCCCGAGGCGCTCGGTGCGGGTGCGGCGGGGCCGTGCGGTTCAGCCCGGCGGCGCTGAGCGGCACTCTCCGCTCGCAGCTCAGCATCGCCGCTGCCTCTCACGCACAGCCTGGCACCCTGCTCCTGCGGGAAGCCGGCAAACTCGGGGTGCCCGTGCCTGGGCACACCCTCCGGGCACAGCATCAGAGGCCAGGCTGCTTCGGCTCTATCTGGGAGAGCAGAAAACGCCTCCAAGGAGACGCCTGCCCACTCCCAGCACAAGATCCCTCCAGGGAAACCCCGCACGCCAGCTCATTCCTTTCAATTTCCTCCCACTCTTGGGGCTTGTCACACCAGCCCACATCAGCTGCATCTTGAAGACTGGAAGCGGAGAAATGAACCCCGTTAACGATTCACTGAATAAATCCCCTCCTAAAGCAAACATCCCGTCTGGGGTCTGCAGGGTCGCGGGACGCTGAATTAGGGACCCGCAGGGCTCCCTCCTGTCCTAAACTCCTTCCCAGCCAGCCGTGCACTGAGCAGGGAAGTCAGCTCAGCCTCAAAGCCTGGGAAATTTCCTTCTGGGACGCCCTGGGATGTGCTGATGAGTGCAGAGGTGCGGCAGCTCCCGGGACCCAGCGGGAGCTCCTGCCCACTGCAGCGGCAGCAGCAGCAGGTTCCTGCTCCGGGAAGGAATCGCCTTCCTCCTTCTGTCACACCCACGAGGACACAGCCCCGGAGGACTCTGCTCCATCATCCCTGGGAGCCATTTCCCACCCCAGAAACCGGAATTCGGTTCATGCAGGGCTCATGTTCCCACTGCCGGCTTTCAACGCAGGCATCTGAGCTGAGGCTGGGCATCGGAAGCGGTTGTTGCTCATTAAGTCTTTGTGCTGCAGCAATATTGGCTGTTTGGATCAATTGTCCTCATCCGAGCTGTGCTGCAGCTTGTTCTCCCGGGAAGCGCTAATCCCCTGGGTTTTAGGCAGTCTCACACTGCCTCCCTAAGGCTGGTCACGATTTTTGGGTGAGAAGAGAAAGAATAGTTCGCTGAGAGTTGATGGCCTGCCTCTCGGAAGCATCTTTGTGTGAGAAAAAGATGAAAATAAAAATTAAATACGGAGAAGCAAAAACTTGGACTATAGAAGATGAGAAGCAGAAGGGTCTCTAGATGGTACCATTAGAATCAATCCAAGGAAGAGAATTTGTCCCTTCTCTGCACAGCCTGACTTCTCTGTAGCACCCACCTTGTTTCCTCGGGGTTGCTGGGAGCCCCTGGGTGCTGATGAGCCACTGATGCTCCCTCCATAAACTCAAGGACCCTCTGGCTTTACTGCCAGTTCTGGGAGAAACAAGCCCAGTTTTGTGCCTTCAGAGGGTCTCAGCACATCAAGGTTTGACATTCCCACCGCTGCTGAAGGGAAGGGAACTTCCCAGGCTGGATTCCCTCTCACCTGAGGATCCTCTGTGGGATGTAGGGACACGGGTCTGGCAGCTCCCTGTCCTTGCCCAGGGCAGAGTGTGTGGGTCTTGCCCCATCCACACCACCACTGCAGCTGAGGCTGTGCCTGGAGCCAGTTTTGGGGTTATAAACCCTTGTTCTGTGACAGTGCCGGGGCCTCCAGAGGAGCTCCAGGCTTGTCAACACAGAGAGACAGGATGAGAGGAAACAGCCTCAAGTTGTGCCAGGGGAGGTTTGAGTAGATATTAGGAAATATTTTTTTCTCTGAAAGGGTGGTCAAGCCCTGGAGAAGGCTGCCAAGGGCAGTGGTAGAGTCATCATCCCTAAAAGTGTTCAAAGACCTGTTCATGTGGCATTTCAGGATGTGGTTTGGTGGTGAATGTGATGATGTGGCTGAGTTGATACTTGGACTGGCTGAACTTCTCTAAACTTAATGATTCTATGATTCTATGATATCAGGCATCCTCCAAAAAAAATCTTTCCAAAGAATCCCCTGTTTAAAAGCCACATGCCACATTTCTCTCCCTCCTCCTCCTTTTGACTGGAAGCGAGGAAGAGGAGTTAATTTAATGGCAGAAGCCAAGAATAGTGACAGTAAATATTGCCATGAGTCCTTGTTGGCATTTGTGTTTGGTGAGTGAGGATGCAGAGGGAAGGATCAAAGCTGCTTGAATGGCTTTTAATTACAAGCCTCGATTGTTCTATTTTCTCTCAGAAAAATATTGCAATTATCTAACAAAGCTCTTCGAGTGGAATTAGACATTAGCCCCAAGCTTCAAGGGCTGTTCAGTGGCTATTTTCTCTTTGAAAAAAAAAAGTAAATTTGATGTGTAGATAAAAACCAGGCACTCTCCTTAGTGCCTACAGCCAAGTCTGGTGCTTCCTGGATAAACAGAGGATGGGAAGATTTCCCCATGAGGAAGTGAACAGCCTGGGGTGTGCCAAAGTCTGATGGTCACTCTGCCAAAGCTCCCCACATCAATGTTCCCTGCCTGGGTGGGGTGGGGATCTGGGTGATGCCACCAATGTGGGAAGGGGGAGTTCCCTTTGGGGGTTAAATAAGCAATAGTTTGGGAGCAAGACCTTTGACAGCAGGCAACTGTCCCCAATTTCAGTTTTCCTGAGATGTGTTTTCTTTCTCTGTTTTTCCCCGGGATTTCTGCACATCTCCATCACCTCCCCATGCTCTGATGCTTCTCCTGCACAGCTCGTGCCAGAAGTGTAAGACACCCTGGGAGTTTCTAAGGTCCAAACCATCCCCTGTACAAGACTCAATAAACCAGCTGAACAAGGAAATCAGAGAAATAAGGATTCAGTTTCATAAACTTAACCCTCAAATGAGATCAGAGACTGGTAATTAATAAAGTCAGATTTCAATGCAATGAAAAATCTCCCCTGAGACCCAGCCTGCTGCTGCTCAGCATTGATGGAAATCTTATGGATGTAATTAAATTTCCTTTATCTGTGTGATGGATTCAGCGGGATCCTTCGTGCTGTGGCCACACCCAGCTGAGCTCTTCATCCACGCTGGCCAGGAGCTGGGATGTGAAGGTGATGGCCACCATTTCATGATGCATGGGGCCGGTCAGAGGCAGCATCTCACAGAATCACAGAACCACGGAATCACGGAATGCTTTGGGTTGGAAAGGACATTAAAGATCATCCAGGTTCAACACCCTGCCATGGGCAGGGACACCTTCCACTAACCAGGATACTCAGGGACCCATACAGCCTTGTCTTGAGCTCATCCTGCACCTTGTGGATAGCCCCAGGCTGAAGGGCTCGGTGGCATCACTGACACTCACCAGAAGGTGAAGCAGCTTTCCAGCCAAGCACAAGCAAATTAAACCCCGGTGCAGATGCCAAAGCAAATCGCAGGGAGAGCCCTGGTTGGCTTTCCATTGCCACCTCCCAGTCACCTCTGGAATGCAGGGAGAAGGGCAAACACTGGCACCAGGGGCTGGGCTCGTTCTATGCCCCTTTACACTGTGTCCCTGGAGGCAGGTGATTATCTCCAGAAATTTTAATGGCATGAAGGTGGGATGGATGACATTTATGGTCCCTTCCAGCCCAAGCCATTCTGTGATTCTACGATTTCCTCTGTTGTTAAGCAAAGCAAGAGCAGTGCAAGGCTGAGATGAGGAAAACTCCAAAATATGTGAGCAAGTGACCTGTGCATGTGGAGAAGTTGCTATTAATGCCTAACACTGAGCAAACATTAAATAGCCAAATCGCAATACGGGGTTTGTTTCACACAGAGGAAATCAAGCTGAAAAGCCATTAATCTTAATTTCATGTTGACTGCGGAGCTTCTGTTTTTATTCCCTATCACTGAATGAAATCAGCATGGCATGAGCTTTTCTCAGAGTCTCCACTGCACATGCCAGGCTGGGAACACACAGGGAAGCTGATGTTTATTGAATGGACAGAGCCAGCTCAGGCTCTGCCTGGGCTCCTCTCTGTGGCCAGGAAAACAGTGATCTAATGCAGCCAAAACCAGTCCATGGGAAGGTGTTGATTCTTTCAATTGTTTCCTTGGAAAAGCCAAGTTTCATGCTTGGTTTCTTGAATAATCATTCTTCATTTCACTACACTGAAAATGTGCTGTTTGGTGGTGGTGGTGGTGCTGCTGCTGCTGCTGCTGCCCTTCCTGCCTTCAGGCCCAGAGGGGAGGGAAGCAGCGATGCTGTCCCTGACCACTGCTGGCAGCAGGAGATTCCATCAGCCCTGGAGCTGCATCGTCTCTCAGAATTAACACAGACTGCAGGAAAAACACTTTTAGCTGCAAAAGTGGGCTGGGTGAACAGGATATGATCTCCTCATAGAGACCCTTCCAGCAGTACAGCTGCAGGAAGACCAAATTCCCAAGGATCCCCCTCATGGCAGGGGGTTGGTACTAGATGATCTTTGAGGTCCCCTCCAACCCAAACCATTCTAGGACTGTGAGATTCTGTGAATCTGAACATGGAGGGTGAAGGTGAGCCCAGCTGGGGTAGGATATTATTGTGCACTCTCTAACCCAGGGACTATTTAGGGGGTTTATGGGTTGCCAAAGCAGATACCTTGGGATGGGGGAAGGGGCTCACTGTGTGCCCCAGCACCATGGAGAGCCAGCATCACTCCTTCCCTGCAGCCCAACGGGATCTCTGCACTGAGGGAGAGACAGCAAAGTCAGTTTACATGGTTCAGCAGCATCATTGTTGCCAAGATACGAAACCATGTTGCTCTATTTACTGATTATTTTGTTCTGTCATGCAATCTCTCCAGGCTTCAGAGTGCTGGAAGCAGGAACAAAAGGAGTTTGTGAGCTGTGGGGCTCTGATTTAACAGCACCCACTCCAATAGCAATCCCTTTGCCTGGAAAAATCCTAAAATGCCCTCTTTCAAAAGGAGCTGTGGCCTTGGTACTTCTGCCACCACATTTTGAGCAAAGGTGTCATGAATCCCCAGTCTAAATGGGCAAGAGGGCAGGTGCACGGAGCAGCTGTGGGCCACTCAAAATAGACATGACAAGGAGGGGCCCAAAAAAACCCTGTGCCAAACACCCATCAGCATCACACAGCACAAGCTCGACAAGCTCCACTTTCCTATAGCCCATCTCTGCTCCCTGTGCAGCACCAGGGCTTTCGGGTTATGGGCTACTCTTCCCACTTTCCATTTCATAGAACCACAGCATCATAGATGGGTTTGGGTGGAAAGGAATCTTAAAGAGTGTTTCATTCCAACCCCCTGCCATGGGCAGGGGCACCATTCACTGGATCAGGTTATTTCAACCTGGCCCTGGACACTTCCAGGGATGGGGCAGCCTCAGCTTCTCTGGGCACCCTGTGCCTCACCACCCTCACAGGGGAGGATTTCTTCCCACTATCCAATCTAACCTGACCTCTGGCATTGTGAAGCCACTCCCCCTTATCCTGCCACTCCAGACCCTTGTCCAAAGCCCCTCTCCAGCTCTTTTGGAGCCCCCTTAGGCACTGGAAGGGGCTTTAAGGTCTCCCCAGAGCCTTCTCCGGGCTGAACACTCCCAGCACTCCCAGCCTGTCTCTGTAGCTGAGATGCTCCAGCCCTTGGAGAATATTTGTGTCTTCCTCTGCACTCACTCCAACAGGTCCCCTTTTCCCCCTTCTCCAGCTTCCCCAGCTCACCAGCAATCCTCCCCACGGAGATGGGACAGCTTTCCCTCCTACAGCTGTTGCTGCTGGATTCTACCCTCCACCCCTCCCATCTCAGCTCCATGGCTCTCCTCAGCAAAGGAGAAGGCCAGGGAGTAGGAGCTGGTCCTTCAGACAGCCCTGGGCAGGTTTTAGGAGGGGAAGAGCAGGAGTGTAAATTGCCAGCTGTTTCTGCAGCCACAGAGGTTCCCATGGCAAACACGGCGTGGAGCCACAAGCGCTCGGTCGGGGCTGCAGCCTGCAGTGTGTCCGAAAGAGATTCTCCTGCTGAAGGAAGGAGGAATTTGCTTCTGCATAAATACCCACAAAAATAGCTGAGGGGGAGCACAGCAAAATGAGTGGGAAAGCAGGCTGGAGTTTTTCTGGAAGAGCCTGCTTTGCTGCCAGTCTGAGTCTCTCTGCTGAGCAGATATCAAAGGCTGCACCCACACCAGCTGCTGCTGGAGATCCTTTTCATTTAAAAAAAAGAGGCTCTAACTGTAGAGCAGCCACCTTCCCTATAAAGCATTGCAGGGTGAGAGGCATCCTTCTCTGGACACACATTGTCCTACCCAGCCATGATAGCCCAAAGTACTCAGAGAGAGATTGGAGCCCAGTGACAGCTCTGTAAAGAGATAACAAACCTTCTTGTGGGAAAAAAAAATAATAATAATAATAAAGACATATTTACAGTCTAGCTCCTCATGAAAACACCTTGGAAAAAGAGACATGGCAACTGCTCAGCATCAGGCAGTGCCTTCATCAGGGCAAGTCTCGAGCTTTGGAGCAGGGGGCACCAGAGGAGCCCAGCACATCTTTGGTCTTTCTGCAGACAGGGTTTCTCCCACCTGCTGAAGTTGTTTTCAGCCCTGGGGACCAGGCTTTGTGGGGAGCAGAGGCATTCAGAGCAAGGAAAAGGCTTTGTGGCTCCTGTGGGAAGTGGGCTTGGGGAGAGGGATTTCAACAGAATGCTCACCCAAACCACCCACCCCCGTGTGACCTGCAGCTCAGCAAAGGGTAACCCAGCACCTCCCCAGCTCAGCTCTTCCCATGGCATAAAGCCACAAACCACAGAACATCCAGGGCTGCAAGGGACCCACAAGGTCAGAGACCAACACCAAGAACTGCACCATGTGCCTGAGGGTGTTGTCCATCCAGACCTCAGTGAAAGTGTAAATTCTGCTCCTCATTTCTGCTGTTAGAAGTTGTGATTCATGGAGGGGGGAATGTTGTTGGCTGAGGGAGAGGAAGGGAGATGTGGCTCTTGCAAAGCCAGAGATGTGGCCAGGTTTACCAAGAGCCAAGGAGCTGCTTGGGGGAGAGCTCAGTCCCCAGCTCATCCATTCCTCAGCCTTTTCCAGCACTTGATTTCAGCCAACAGCAGCAGAGAGAATACTTAGCACATTAATAAATCCCATAATACTGGATAAAGCACTTTGGTTTATGGTTTTGCTGTAAGAACTCACCCCTGGATACTTATAATTAACTGAACTAGAAGAAAAATAAAGATTTCCATTTTTTTCCTCACCAATTTACTTTCTCCTTTTTAAGAAGAAAATCACCACTGCTAATAAAAAACCCTCTCCTGATATTTACCTGCTTGGGTAGGAATATCGATCTCTGTGCAGAGAGAAAGCACTTTCCTTATTGCACATCTCACCAGCTGATCCATCTTTCCTACAGAACGTGGCCTTGGCTTCATTTTTAGAGCAGTTCTGCAATTTATTGTTCTCCCTAACCCCGTAACTCCTGGGAACTGTGGGGAGAGGATGTGGGAAGAGCTTGTTTCCATCCTTCAGCAGACTTCACCTCTAAGAGCAGGCAGCTGCCTGCACTGCTGCCCTGCCCACACATCACAGCTGCCCTTTGCAAGACCCAGGGACCCAATTTCCCAGCATTTTCACATCTTCTGTTCCTATGTTAACTGCAGACAAAGTTTCCTGTGTAACAGAAGTCTGGTCTCCCTTAAAAGGGATGGGTTGAGGCATTCCCAATCCACCCAGTTAACTCTTCCAGATTATCATCCAAAGCACAGGGGGTTTTATTTTCCTTTATTACAGCACACAAGTAGCCACCTAATTGTCATTTACATTGCAGCAGTTGTAAAAATCACACCAACACAACCACTTCCAAAGGGAATTACAGAGCCAGCACTAAAGCCATCCAGCTGACCATGAGCCTGTAACTCCAGAGGCACAGTACAATAAAGTTTTGCTTTCAGGTGTTTGCTGCTTTTCTTACAGCAAACTCCACTGAGCATTGAACAGAATGCCTAAACACATTCACTGCAAGGGCCATGGAAATACCCAAAAGCTTGGTAAACACACATTTATTGAGTACTTGAATATGTGAGATCATTGCAGCATAGTCATCATAACAAAATCCATATTTAAAAAATGCCAAACACAGGCGTATTTTTTTTCAGAGGACATAAATCTATTTAAAAACCCAGCCAAGAACGACAAAGGGAGCGTGGCTGTTCCCTAGCCAGCCACCAATGAATGTTCTCCCGCTCCCTTAAGGGTAAGAACAGCCCAGCAGTCAGTTCCCAGCTTCAGCCCAACCATTCCCAGACCCCAGCAGAGCATCCCACAGCTGAGGGGCTGAGCAGACCCAAGGTCACTCACTGCCCAGTGCTGTTCCTGCACCCACAAATAACATCCCACCTAAAACCCAGTTTTCCCAAAGGCACGGATGCAGTTTGCCAGCAGCACAGCTCCCAACGAGCTGTTCCTCACATGCCTGGGGTTAATATGGGATTTCCTGGTGAGGGCTCGGGGATTAACACCCACTACAAAGTGCTTAAAGTGCCCAGATTTCCTCCTCCCTCCAGATTGGTCAGGGGAAGTGCTAATTGCAAAGTTTGCTCTGGTGTCCATCCAGATTCCCAATCAAATGCTAATCAGCATCAAAATCCTCCCAGCCTGAGCAGTTTACAAGGGATCTGGGTCCTACATGTGGGACACTGGAATTGTGTCTATATTTTAAGCCCAACCATGAGGGAAACACTCTACATAGAAATATAACATTCGATTCCTTTGTACAGCATATATAAAGAACAAGACAGCATTAAAATATTGGCAAATCAATACATTAAAAATACAGAATTTCATAGACCAGAGCACAAGAAATATATTCACATTGGAATCTGTACAGTCCAGACGACACTGCTGGTTCCCAAGCTGGAACTGACCTCCCCTCTCCAGGTGGAGGTCGGTGTTTTGTTCCCCCCTCAGCACCACTGCCCACCACTGCCCAGGTTTCCCTGGGCTGTTGTGCTACAGGGAGAATCCCAGCCTGCTGCCCTCCCCAGCACAGGGGGCACTCAGTGGTGAAACTCTTTGGGGAGGCTTTTGTTATCGAGTGAAATGACAGGACATTTCATTTTGCACAAAGCCCTGGCCTACTCTGGGAGAGGAAAATCAACCTGTGGTTGGCAGGAGGAGTGGTACCTGGGTAGCATTCCCCACATGCTCTCAGCATCATGGATCTCATTTCAGTAAAAAACATAAAACAAACCACAGAACCCCGTGTTTTATATGGTTTGTCCCCCGCTTCTCCCGTGTGGTGTGGGTGGGACTGGTTTAGGCTGCCTCCTCCCACCAGGAATGTCCATGTCTTCTGGAAGAGCTGCCATTCTGACTTCTCCAAAATGGCTTTCCCCAGGACATAAATACATATGTCTGTAGGCCACTTCATTCCTTCCTCCTCTCACCGAGGAAGATACCCAAGGCATGCTTGGTAAGGAGAAATCCTACCATGTATCTGCACCTATTCCACTACAGACACAGATATACAGACACATTCTGTCCATTATTACACTGGAAATACAGAGACTAAAAATAAAAAGTAGTAGCAGCATGTAAATGAGGAATTGTGTTCTTTTCCTCGGTCGTTTTTCTTCCTCCTCTTTGGAGCTACATCATCAGTTCTGGCAGTCCCTCCTCTCCCCCTGCTCCCCTCTGAGAGGGGGGTTTCACTGCTGATCCCATCTGCAGGAGCTGGCGTTGGAAGGCAGTTTGAATTTCACTTCCCGTCAGCTCCCTCCTCTCCCTCCCTGCATCCTTCCCTGCACGATGACTCATCCTGGAGATGATCTTGGGTTTTGTCTGATGGCTCCTGCCCACTTTGGCTGCAGCAAAGTCTGATTTCCGAGCGATGGCACAGGAGGAAAACCTGCATACGAGCCCCTGGTGAGCCAGGCTAGCCGTGAACATCTCCGCTCAGGGAGGAAAAAAAGCAATGCAAGAGTTCACATCCTGTCTGTCTCCCAGCAGCAGAACTGCAAGCCCCAGGAGTGATGCCTATTTTAAACCCTCGATTCCCAAACTCTCAGTAACGTTGCAAACCCCAGGGTTTTGCAGGAATCAAAGGGCTGATTTCAAACGTGTTCCTTGGTGCAGGATGCACTGGAATTGAACGTGCATCAAATGGGCTCATTTTCTCTGCGTGCTCTTGCAGTATCCGGTTTTCCCAACCCCCAAAAGTGTTTCCTTGGTTTCTCACCTCTCAGTTTTGAGGTCCTGCTAAAGGGCCGTTATCTGAGTTAGTTCTGACGTGGGGGTGGTCGGACTCTGCTGGGCGACAGCCACCATGGGGATTTCCATGCCTAGTCAGGCCGGATTGTTAGTCCCCTCCGAGTTCTTGCAGGCGTAGGCAACATCCTTGGCAATGCTGCACATCCTGTTGGACATCTGGAGCTCGGTCCTGAAGGCGGTGGGGAAGCAGAACTTCTTGAAGCACGCCTTGAAGTTCTCATCCAAGAAGGCATAGAGCACGGGGTTCAGGCTGCTGTTGGCGTACCCCAGCGCGGTGCAGAAGCAGGAGATGGCCAGCTCCAGCTCACTCTCTGCCTTGGCACCCAAGCACTGCACCAGCACGAAAATCTGGATGGGAGTCCAGCAGACGATGAAGACTGCCACCACCACCAGGACCATGCGGGTGATGCGCCTCAGGTTCCGGTCCTTCTCCTTGGAGCCCGAGAGGACACGGACGTTCTTGAGCCGCCTGATCATGAGGCTGTAGCAAATGGTGATGATCAACACGGGGATCATAAAGGAGAAGAGAAAGACGCAAATGCCAAAGACTGGATCCCAGTAGTCCACGGGAGAAGGGAGCTTAATTAGACAATCAATTTCTGCAGGAGCAAAAAAATAAAATGGGAAGGAAGATCAGCAAACACAGGTCAAGCAGAAAAGCATCTGCATATTCAGGTTAGTTTAGGTTAGTTAGGTTAATGGTTGGACTTGATGATCTTAGAGGTCTTTCCCAACGTAACATAACAATTCTGTTTAATACTAGAAAATAGTAGTTCTTGCATTTAACACTAGAAATTCCAATGTTATGTTTAATATTAGAAATTCTAATTCTATGTTTAATGCTAGAAAAGCAGTAGCAGTGATACCAAGAGGCAGGGGCAGAAAGAGAAGAGTTCATATGATTTTACAGCAGAGACCTCACCCCAGTGATGAAACTGGCACCCTCTCCCCATTCCCTCCTGCCCACCAGCACCTCCCTCCCGCTGGATGCGGCTGTACTGACCGTTGTTCTCGTTCTCCGCAGATCCCATCACCATGGCCGGGATGCCGAAGACAGAAGCCAGTGCCCAGATGCAAACATTGACCACCTTGGCCTTGTGGGGCGTGCGGATGTCCAGGGCTTTGATGGGGTGGCAGATGGCGATGTAGCGGTCCACACTCATCATGGTCAGCGTGAAGGTGCTGGTGAACATGTTGTAGTAGTCGATGGAGATGGCGATCTTGCATAGGACATTGCCAAAGGGCCAGAAGCCCAGGAAGGTGTCTGTTCCCTGGAAGGGCAAGGTCATCAGGCACAGGGTGTCAGCCAGAGCGAGGTTGAAGATGTAAATGTTGGTGGCTGTCTTCATCTTGGTGAATCTGAAACGCAGGGGTGAGCAATGGTTAGAGTGCCACCTGACCCTGATGGGTCACACACTGAACTTTACTGAAGCAGATTCTGCTGCTTTAGGAAGGAGGTGCTGTATTTTCTTATGTAGTGAGACTGGCCACCCTCACCTTTCAACCTCCCACACAGACCAGCCCATCTCCTACAACACCACAAATGGTCCCTCCCCAGCCAGTTCCTTGAGCAGGAGAATCATTCCCTCAGGCTGCCATGAAAGCCTGAGACTGTGAACTCAAATGGTCTTGAAAAATTACTTCAGTAGGGCCAACCTTAGGCTTTCACTACCTATGGCTTCATTATTGTAAGTATTGGTGAGAGCTTTAGCCAGTACACTGATTTGAAAGGTGAAGGAGTAAGTTGATCAGCCATTCAGTGTGAGCTCATGGCCAGAGAGCATGGCTAATGTGATCTGTCAAATCAGAACAGGCAACACTGCCAGCCCTGGCCAGCCAAAAAGTGGTGAGGAACTAGGTTTGAATCAGAAATCAAAATATCACAATGGCTCTTCCTAAAGAAAGAAGTAAAGTCACGAGTCAAACTCCACTTCAAAGATTTTTTGTCATTTCAATGTTGCTTTTACCACATGAACTGACTGCCCCAAAGAAAAGTCACCTTGCTCTAATGGCAATCATCTCCTTTTCACACTTGGGAAATGATGCAGAGCCAGCTGTGATCCCCTATCCAGGGGGACGTGCTGCATCTGCAGAAATGGAAGTTCACCAGTGACTCTGTGACTGAATCCAACATTTCAGCTCCAAGGATGTTCCTCTCATGGGCAGAATAAGAACTCAAATAGGTATAATTTTAAAACTACAGCTCATCCATCATTTACTCTACTAATGGCCTTAGCAGAAAAGTTGCCAAAAATGTCAGACGATGTTATTAACAGAGTGCAGGTTCATTTCAGGGTAACGCTTCTACCCGTAAACTGCTGCACTATTTTCAGCCTGATATGTGTTAGAATATTAAGGGGTCTGATTTGACCTAAAAAGCTCTTTTTGCCAATTTGATTCAGAACAGCAAACCCACAAGTGCCCTTCTCAGTGCTCTGCCCTCCCCTGAGGGTCTGAGCTTCTTCAGCTTTTGATAGATTATTTGAATTCTTGGCAGAACATTAACACTGGCACATTCTGATCCCTGCTGGGATACATGGTGACGTGGCCAGGTTTGCAAGAGAATCAGACAGGGGAGCCATGGTCCTTACTGCAAAGTCTATTTTTTTACCTGCCTTGGAGCGCTAAGCTGGGCTCCTATCAGAAGTCTGAAAGCAGCTTCAGAAAGCAAGACCAAATGATCCTACATTTGACCCTGAAAGCCAAGGGAGGATTTCGGAGGTGAGCACGGATGGAAACATTGTTGGAAATACTTTGAGATCCCCACACAAGCCTGAGTGAGGCTTTTTCTGGCCCAGAAATCAATCACAGGTTCTTAGAAAGCCAGCCCAGATAAACTTACATAACCAAAAGCAGTAGAAGGAAAATACCGGCGCCTTTCCTTTTGTGATGGGATGAATGAGCAAAAGCACTTTGCAAATCCAACACAACCAGGCAGCTGCCAAGGCTTTAAGCTTTGGGATTTCCTAGGGAGAATTACAGCAGGCTCCAGTGCCCTGAACTCCAGAGACACATCTGAGGGCAGGCAAGTTTTCCGTTCTTGTTTGAATTCTTGGCTTAAATGTGGCAAAGCACAGGGGGATGAGGTGGGTCTGTGACCCCAAGGATTCACTTTCCTTTCCAGGTCAGCAGAGAGGGATTAAAATGAAGAAGTGAAATCACTGTTTTATCAGCAAAAATAAGCATTGTCAGCTTAGGCTTTAGGAAGTCATTCAGTCACCTAAGACTGTGCTGGTAAAGGTGTCCTGGGAGCTGCAGTTTCCCCTGAACACCACAAACCTGGCTGGGCTGGCTCAAGCTTCCCAAAGGTCAGGTTTGTTGCAGTCCATCCTTCCAGGAGGGCTGGAGCCAGAGGCAATTCATCACCATGCCTCTAACCCTGACTGCTTTTACTGATGTTATAACTCTAGGGAATAGCAAATTTGAGCAATGGTGAGCAACTTCACTGCAAAACAGAAAAACTTCAAGGTTGTTTGGGTTTGATTTTTTGTCATTGACCAGTGGGAGAAATGAGCAGCAATTCACCCACCTCCAACCTCCATCCAGCATCCATGGGGGACAAAGCTGCCTCCCTGCACATTCCTGTGTTCCCAGCACTGAGAAGTTTGGGGCATCTCAGCCAGCCCTGAACTCAGGGTGTGCAGATCAAACCTTCAGCTCCTTCCCACATCCCTCCAGCCCCACTGGCCCCACTCCTCCCAGGCACTTCTCAGCATGAATTGAGGTGCAATTGCTCTGCCTGGCCTTGCAAAACCCCTCAATGCACAGATCCCTCTGCTCTGCCTCCTTCCTCAGCAATTCCTCGAGGTGATGGCAGAGCCACCTTCCCTCTCTCCCACACGGGACACAATGAACTGGCTGTCCCACCACTTCCTTCAACACATCTTCCAGTGGAATTTAAAGCTGATTTTGCACTTTTGAAAGGGGGGGAAAATTAATTTACATTTAATTAATTACTTCTACAACACTTTATCTGCATGCTGAGAGCAAACAGCCACTGTCCCAACCAGCCAATGTTCCCAAACATTTCCAGAATGTTCGGTACACGCAAAAATCAATCACTTCTCTGTGGATTAACCTCTATTTCTTTTCCTCCAGAACTATGAGTGTTCTTTCTTTTAATCTGCACAAAAAACAAAACAAAACAAAACAAAAAACCAAATGAAACTCTCAGGGTCTCTTCCCTCATGACACAGCTCTGCTGCAGATCAGCCTGTGGATTCCATGGAGGACATCAGCTCCCCGCTGTGCCACTTTCTTGCTCTCTGCCACAGAGGTAATTTCCTAATGGAGCATCTCCCACAGGGTGGTTCTCAGCTCTCCATCCAGCTCCCCCTTTGTCACAACAGTAATTGCTTCACTCTGCTCTCCTGTTCTCTCAGATGCTGAAGCCTGAGAGGAAAAACACCTGGATATCAGCTCAGCACTCATCTTCCCCCCCCTTTTTTGGTAAGTGGACCCTCTGGTAAGGGGAGCACACTATCTGGGAGAGGAGATAAAGGACAGGTCATTAAGGGTAGGTAGGTAGACAAACCCTCTGGGCTTTAAGAACCCATTCCTCACAGGAATGGATTCTGCCCCTGGCTGAGCCTCAGGGTGAGCTGCAGACCTCTTGTTTTAGCATCTTTCCCTCTTTGCCACAGCAAGGCTGCAGGACAGGGGCTGGAGCTAAGGACCAGCTGGCTGCAGCAAACCCACAGCCCAACATGGAGCTGCAGGCACCAGGGGCAGAGGGACCAAAGCAAAACCTGCAGCCCTGCAGAACCCTGAGCATTATTTCCAGGAGCTCTCTGCCTCTTGATTTTGATATGTGTAGCTCCAGCTAATTAGGATGCAGACAGTGTTGCTCACCTTGAGCAGCTCCCTCCATCTCCACCTCACACCCCGGCAGCAGGCACAGCCTTTGCCCCCATCTCTGGACATGCAAAAAAAAGAGCAGAAAAGGCTCGAGGAGGATTTTTATTGAGCTGCTCCCACCCTGTGATGGTGGAAATCAGCCCCAGTTCTCTCCCATCTCTGCTCCCAGCCTGCTCCCAGCCCTCAGGTCCTGTGAGGCTGATATTTGATCTGGCCCGTTCTGTTGTGATTTGTGTCCCCTCAGCCATCCACCCACACCCTGCTCTCTGCATCCCTGCTGCTCTGATCACCACCCCAGAGCCTCCTCAGCCTGAAACTTCTGGCCAGCTTAAGATGATTTATTCTTACTGGTTCAACAGGCCCTGAACAAACGCAAGGAATTTGAGAAGGACAAATTTAAATCAGTCTGCACTCTGAGGCCAGACACTACAGCAAAAGCAGCCACCAGCAAGGCACCTAAAAGCCTATAAATTATCCAGTGACACTGGGACTGACTAGCAGGTGTGAGTTAGGGAATCTGCAGCCAGCCAGGACGAGAACACACTTTGGTATTTTCTTGTCCTTGAGTCTCACTGCTGTGTCTGAGGGGCAGCTGTGAAAAACCAGCCCCACGCTGCGCTCCAGGTGCTCTCTGGGGACCAGTGTGGATGGTGCTGCCATGCCAAGGGAGGAGGCTCTGTGCTTGCTGCTGCAAAGGCTTCAGCAGCTCACCCAGGGGCTCCCAAGGATGCTCCCACATCCCTGAGCAGGTGCTTGGACACCAGGAAGGGTGCTCTGGTCTAAGGAGGGCACTCATCAGCATCCACCCTGCAGCAGGATGCTCTTATCCCTGCTCGTGGGCCAGATCTGCCTCTGCTGAATTGCTCATGTCCAAAATGCACCTGGAAATTGCCCAGCCTCTGAAAAACACTGGGAACCAAGTCCCATGATGAGCATCACAGAGTTACTGCTGCACATGGGCAACTCCCTTTCACCCATCTCACCACAGCCAGGTGAAACAAAGAGCCCTGCAACACACCCTGAAGCTACAGGACCTGTGCTAGCAGGGGCCAGATGTGGCTGCAGTGGATCACATGGCTGAGTCCAGCTCACCTGGGCTCTTGGGGACCCAGAAATCAAAGAGCTGCAGACCTGTCCTTTGCAGCCATTATCACAGCAGGATCCCCTCCTGCTCACCTCACCCTCCTCCCCTGGCTCCACTCACTCTCCAGGGCAAAGACACCTTGGTGTTGGTTTCATTCCTCTATAAACTACAATAATTTATGTCTGTTTGTTTTATTTTTCAAGGAAAAACTAAGAGGCTGACCTGGAGACAACAAAGGTCTCATGGCCCCACTTGTGTCCACTGGGTCCCCACTGCATGAAGCACTCACTTCATTTCAGCTCTGGGACACACTGCTCCAGGCTTTTCCCTTAGAAAGCTTTCTATTAAGAAATCAGCATCTCTGAAATGCCATAATTAACTTCATTTCCCCTGTCTCATCACAGCCAGCTGCCCTCACCCCTGTTCTCAGGGACTGAGGCAGTTTTCAAGCAGAACAACAGCTGGCACAGCATCCCCAGGCAGGCTCACGGTGCAGGCACCTCCCTATCACATCCTTCCTCCTAAAGCTTCACCTGGAGGCAGCAGATGAAAATGGAAGGGTCTGACAGCCCTAAACTGCTTAAAACAATGCTTAAAATGCTCTGAAATGTGTTCTGCCATCGAGAGAGCTGAGCATCCCCTGGATTTTGCCAGGCTCCCAACAGAGAGCTGCCATAGCAGCGAGGAGTGCCCAGGAAATGAGGCAGCGTTCCCACAGGGGCTTGAACTGGAGGAAGGGAGTCCCCCAGATGCCCACTGCTGAGCATCACAGCAGCTGGGGACAACAGAGACTCCCTGGGCTAGGAGCTGCACCTTGTCCCTTCCCTGGCACACCAGTGGCTGGCAGGGATTTGGGGCCTCTGGCACAGCCCTGTAACAACATCGGGGTCAGCACCCTGAGCCAGCCCCACCCCCATCCTCCTTCCCCTTTGCTTTCCTTTCTGAAAACAAAGATCTTGGGCAAGCAGCCTTGTAGACTTTGGTTAACAGCTAGGAGGGATCTCAGCAGCCTGGTTTCCCCCAGTCTCCTCCCAAACCCTCTGTTCAGCTCCTTGTTTCACGTTCATTAAGAAGCAGAACAGGAAATATATGCAGAAGAGGGCAAACAGCAGAAGGAGGAGGGAGGGGAGGCATCGTCTCTGCTGGCAAGGAGCTCCAGGATGAGCCAGCAGAACAAAGCCACAGACGAGGCAGGTTCCCACAATAGGCCCTTTACTGTCCAGGAAATCATGTTCCTGACAAGAGCCGTTCTCCATCTTACCCAATTAGTGCTGCTCAGCACTGGAAGGGATCGACAGTCACATGATGACTGCCTCTATAAATTAATCATTCCAAATGTTAAATCACTCCAAATATAATAGAGATGTAGGCTGGGTTCTACAACACAGGGGAAAACGTCCTAGAGGAGGCTTTGAATTTGTACTTCTGTGTGAAATACTGGGAGATTTTAAAACTTGTCCCTCGGTGCTACAAAAAACTCATTCAGGAAGAACAAAAAAAAATGAGCTTTCTTGAGGCCTCCAACTTCCTTGAGTGCTGGTATTGGAGCCTTTATATTTCCCAACTCCCTCAAAAGCAGGAAACTATCACTCTCTATAACACTACTAGTCTTTTTCTGGAAGGTTTTCCTATGGGCTGTATAAAGTGTTGGAAGCCTGATTATCCCTGCTGAAGCATGGAAAGAAAAAAGCTTGTGTGAGGTGCACATTACCTACAGTGATAGGGGTGCAGCACAGAGGGCTTGCTGATCATTTTTCCATTAATGGAAGAGATTTATCATTAAGAGCCCCAAAACCCTGTGTGGACTTAGATTAGAGCTCTGATGCTTCGTGCCTTGAATAGCACCTGGTTTTCAGTAGGTTGGAAGTTGGTTGCTGCTGAGGAGAAAAGCCTGTGTTCAGGAAGTTCATCAGCATCCTCCTTATAGAGCCACCACTTGGCAGCTCTGCATCAACCTGTGCACATGGCCAGGGTCAAAAGTTTGGTATTGAGCCCAATTCATCCTCACACCTGCTCCTGACCTCAACAGACAGGGCAAGGAGAGAAGAATCCTGAGCAGAGATAACCAGAAGTTGTTACTCATTGACTCAAGAGGGGCCAATGCCTTGGTTATAACTCAGTGTTGGCCTCAGCTCAGCACTGAGCTCCCAGGGGACATGGATAGGGAACAGCAGCTCCTACACAGGCTCTAGCTCAGTTATAACCTCCCCATCACACACTTTACAAGGGGGCTCTCCAGGCTCACAGAGTTTTTTGGAAAAAACTGAGGTGAATCACCAAAAAATTGATCAAAACTTATGTTGGCTTATATATATATATATATTTATTTATATATATGGGGTTTCTGAATAAAGGGAAATAGAGAAATGGAAAAGCCTCAGGGCAACTGGAGGCAGACCCTGTCTTCAGTTTTCAATTGCTTAAAAACTGAAACTAGAGGACACACACAAAATGAGATAAATTCCAGGGGGAATTCCAGTGCTAAATCCCACTTTCTTTTCCTGAGTTGCATTTATCCAACTGGAAGGTATCAAAGCCAAAAAAGGTGTGGAGCAGAAGCCAGTATTTTTCATGCATAGCCATGGTGTCCACCCTGCTCAGGACACCAGTTTGGGACAGTTGTGTCACTGGTGATGCTCCAGTCCCAGCCCGGGGCAGGGCCAGCAGGATCCTGCTGTGCACATCCCACCAGACCTCTGCAGACAGGGAAAAGACTTCTGCCCAGATTTCTCCCTGCACACATCAGGGCTCATGCACGGGGTAAGGACTCCCTTCCTCTGCTGGAAGCTACATCATCATCACCATCACCAGACAAGGGCTTCCAGCTCCCAAAGCCTCACTACTCACACACTTACCCACACCCACAAACTACTCCAGTGATTGCTACCACACTGAGAAGGAACACGAGGTCTCCAGATATGGCACCAGTGTGCTGCAAACCTCCTCTCTGCATCTGCAGACTTCCCAGGGCTAAGGGGGTCCCTTCTCCCTGCCATAAACTCCTTGGCTAACAGGGCACAGATGATGAACAGCCACGTCACTTTGCCCTTGGAGCAGAGATTTAACCACCCTCCACTGACCTCTGATACCAAAGACCTAATTTTGCAGCATCTCCCCCAGCCAAGTTGGAGTTATTCAGGGGAAAGGTGCTTTGGAAGCAGTTGGGCTCCTGGCAGGAACAAGACAATTTCACCAGTGTCTGAATACCTGCTAAACAATTTCCTCTTCTGTTGGAGGATTCAGCCTAAATTTTCTTGTGCTGGCAGCATCCACCTGCACCAGGAATCTGCTCCAAGATGTGGATAAAATGGAAGCTCCCTCCTCAACAAGGAGGGTGCAGGGATCAGAAGGGGGATGTTGGAGTTGAACCTAATCACAGCCCTAAGAGCTGCACAAACTTACTCTGTACTTACAGGGCGAACAAGGTTTCTGATTCCCAGGAACAGAAGGGTTTGAACCACAGCAGAAGCAAACAGGGACTCAAAATGCCAACAATGGGCAGGGAGGATGGAGTGGTGCATGCTCTGTGCTGTCCCTCTGCAAAAGTCCTCCCCACTCTCCTGACTTCAGCACAAGGAGCCAGAGAAGTTGCCCTCAGCTCTGCAGCATCCTCTCACATCTTATTTAAGTCTGCAGGCTCCATAGAGCTGGAAGACTTACATTTGTGATTTTTTTTCCCCTGTGAAAGTAAAAGGAAGCTTCCCAGCAGGCTCTTTCCTTTGCAACAAGGTTCAGCTTTGGAAAGAGCCAGCTCCCAGATGGAGCAGCACCTGCAAACACAGCTGGGGTGCCGGACACAGCACAGGAAGGTGAGGTCCCATTAAGGAGCCAGCACACCCTGGCAGTGAAATGCTCCCAGCACGTTGCCCTCCCCAGGGACATCCAGTTCCCTAAAAAAAAATTTTTAAAG
>VXAC01006560.1:41850-128903 GCA_013399225.1 Rhipidura dahli | reverse complement strand
ACTCCCTAAAAAAAAATTTTTCAACCCCCCCCCCCCTTTTTTTTTTTTTTCTGAGCAGATCTGCTCACTCTGTTCCATTCTCTGGGTTAAACTTTAGGAGGCACCAGAGGGCAGCTGAAAACTGGCAGAAACCTTCATCACAGCCTAGGAGGGGGGAAAAAAAAAACAAATAAAGCCAAACCAATAAAACAAATGCCACATCGTTACCTCTAAAACACGTCTCAACCCCTAGGGAAGCACCTGCCGGCTTTACCCGCAGCAGGGATTGAGGGAGGGAAGATCTGCCCCGCTCCCAGCTTTCCCTGGAGCCTCCCAGGTGCCCTACCTGACGATCACATACATCACGGAGCAGTTGCCCACCAGCCCCACGATGCACACGATGGAGTACACGACCACGATAGTGATCTTGATGCTGAGAGGCAGGAAACCGTCCCCTGTGCTGTTGTTGAACCAGTTGCTGGGCAGAAAGCTCAGGTTGAGCATGGAGGAGTCGTTCAGCAGCTTCCTCAGGTCGGGGTCTTCAAAAATGTGGGCAGAGAAGAGCGGGTCCATCCTGCAGCAGCAGCAGCCTGCGCCAAGGACCTGGGGCAGCAAGAGGCGGCTTTAAAACCTGCTGATGAAACGGGTGGCGCGGCAATGTAGCGAGGCGAGCACATGAGCGACGCCGGGGAAGGGTGATTTATTGCCAGCGAGAAGGATGATTTACCGCCGAGGAGCACAGCCCCCCTCCCCAGGAGCATTTTAATGGGATGCAACCCCGAGCGCCTGGCGCATCCCGAGCGCACAGGGACCGCGCATATCTCCACAGCAGGGGACGTGCGAGCTGCCCACAGCAGCCCTTCTCCCAGGGGCTGGATGTTCCCACACGCCTCTCCCATCCCCGCGGCTCGGTGTGTCCCCCACACGCGGCTTGGTGCCCCCAAACCTTCCCCTGCCGCCCGTGTACCCCGAGAGCCACCGCGGCTCCGGCACGACCCCGCCGGTCCGTGTCACGATAAAACAGCGGGGAAAGCCCGAAGTTGGCAATAAAGCCCAGCCGGCTCCGTACCTGCGGCAGGTCCCTTCTAGCGCAGCTCCGGACCAGACTCCGCTCCCCGGGGCCACATCCAGCACCCCCGGGCCGGGGGATGGCGGGGGGGACAAGGGACAAAGCCGGGGGCTCCGCAGGTGGAGGAGGGGAAAGGGCTGCTCTCTCGCAGGCAGGGATGCTGCCAGCGCAGGGGGCTGCACCCCGGAGCCCACGTTTTTAAGGAAAAGGGAGGGATGAGGGAGAGGGAGGGAGGGAGGACGGAGGGCGGCTGGGCAGAGCCAGGCTGCCGGGCTGCTCCTACTGCGTAAGAGAAAAGCGGGAGGGGGAAGGAGGGAAAGAAGGAGGGGGAAAAAATGATAAATAACCAAACGCAGCGAAGGGAAGGCGAGCCCACACCTGCAAGACACGAGTAGCGTCCTCCCCCCGCCCCGGGGGAGCTGCGGTGGCCTCCTCGTCCCACCCTCGGAGCCCCCCAACCTCCCCAAAGCCACCCTGCCGCAGCCCCCGACCCGCAGCCTACCTAGGGTGGGCCCCCAGCAGGAGACGCTGGGAGGAAGGGAAGAATCGGGAAAAGCTACTGGGAAGATCGGGATTCGGGAAGCAGATTCCTCCCTCCTCTGCAATTGTGCAACCTGAGCGCTGTTCTAGCGCAGGAGCAGCGGAATGGGGAATCTGACCTAGAAACTGGCAAAAAAGATACAAGAAGAAATGAGAACTACGGGCAGAAAATTATTATTTAGTGTCCTAGCAGCGTTAACTAAAGGTCATTTTGGTAACCCAAACCATCCTGCACTTTGCATCTGAGTCAGATATTTCAGAAGCTGCAGAGGTAAATTCCTTGCCTCAAGGTGGGGTGATCCACAGAGACCCCTGCAGTTCCCAGTCTGGCTGTGGGACATTGGCCCTGATAAACTCGGGGCCCAGAGCCCCCCAGGATGGCCAGTCCCCAAACAGGGTGCACAGAGGACTTTGGGACCCACCCCCAGTGTGACCCCAGATCAGAGGTGGGTAGACAGCTGAGCACCAGAGCCCCCTGCTCCGGTGCCTCTGGCCATCTGCAATGTTTCCCCAAAGAAGCCATTTCCCAGCAGTTTGGGGAAATTTCTCAGTGTTGGGGACACAAGCAGAGACACACAGGTCAGATCAAATTCAGGACACACTTACCCAGGAGGTGGAGAAAAAGAACTTGAGCTCTTGGGCAGCAAAGGTTTCTTCTCTTGCCAGCCCACAGCCAGCCCAACACAGAGCTCCTGGGGCCCAGCAGGCAGCCAGGACTCTCCCTTTGTGCTCCAGCTCTCCTTTAGTGGATGTTTGGGGATATTTTGCACAAAAGCTGCACCTTCTTCACCAGGAACACAATGCTAAGGTTTGGTGCTGCATGACAATTTTCTTGAAAGCTCCAACAAGAGGTTTCAGCTTTAACAGGGACAAAGGGAAAAAAGCATGACCCAGCCCTCCTGTGGAACAGAACAGTCTCTCTGCTTTGAAAAGTGAGGTTTTGTCAATCCATTAATGAGAGTGTGAAATAAATATTAGACCAGACATTACTTTAATTGTCAGTGGATTGATTTCCAAAGGCTGAAGGAAGGACAGCAGTAAATCAGTGCAAGAGCTCCCAGCTGGACAGCCCAGGAGCTGACGGGAAGAGTGTTTGCAAATTCAGCTCTGCTCCTCTCTGCTGGCTCCCACCCCAACAAATGCTCTCAGCCCTTCCCACACTCCCTTCATGCTAATGTAGTGCAGCAAATACAGCAGGTTCACCCATTTATTTATCTTGTTGTGGTTTTCCTTTTGGCCTGAGATGTGTTTCAGAAAGGCTGCTAGAAAACGGATCAGGAGTGCACTTTGAACTACTGACAGCCAAGATTTGTGTCTGGGACAAACATCCTTCCAAAAATTCCACCCATCCATCCTCTTTTCCTCAGTGTTCATTCCTGCCCTCCTTGCATGGGGAAAAAAAGCCCAGGAGGTTCATGCTGCACCTTCAGTCCCAATCCTGCTGCTTCACATGATTTCATTATCATTATAATTCAATAATGGTGAGATCTGTCCTTCCAGAATATCTCATTCACACACGCTCCTCTCAGGATGCCTGGGATGAGAGGAAGACACTCATCTCAAGAGCAGGATTGCCAGATTTCTTCCTCATCAGAAGTCCCCTGTCCATTGGGGTCTCTGCACCAAAGCTGGGAAGGAAGGCCACCTAAATTTTTATCTACATTACCCAAAAAGGACTTCTCCCAGCCTATTGCTTTAAAAAGCAGATCAACCCTTCAGCTTGAAGGTTTCTCAGCAGACAGCAAGGAAGAAAAAGCCAAGAACAGAACAAGACAAAAAAAGCCACCCTTCTTCCAGGGGATGCCCAGAGAGCCTTGGTGGAGGCAGCAGTTCTCACACACCGTTAGGAGATGCTGAATTTATAGGAGAGAGTCCAGAGCATCAACATGCAAGTGAAAACACCTTCCACTGGAGCAGATTTCTCCAAACCCCACCCAACCTGGCCTTGAACACCTCCAAGGATTGGGCAGCCACACACATCTTGACCATTTCTACCTCCAAACTCCTGGAGCATCAGCGCAGTCTACATCAGTTGTGGATGAAAAATCCTTAATTATTTCAGGATAATCCAGTTCAAGTGCCAGTAATTGCATCTTCTGCTGTTTCAACCAGTTTAACTTTACAGACATTGTTCCTAAATGTGGAGAACTTTTTCTGATTCTGCAGAAAACACCCCTCAGCCACCTGCATCTCATAATAGCAACAGCCCCCAGGGATTTTTTTTTTTTGCCTTTCCTTTCAGGAGGTGAAGACGTCTGCATGTCAGAGCTGTTTTGCCACCTTTAGCATGGTTTGTCAACCTGTTTAATCAAAGCCATCATGAGCAGAGAATTAATTTTGCAAGATGTGAAATCATTTTTTCATGCAGGGAACGAGCACCTGAGCTGGAGAGGAGTGGGAGAAAGGCTGGGGGGATGTGGAGTGTGCTGGAAAGCAAAGGTTCAGAAATGCAGCTGTCACTCCTGGGATGATGGGCACCTGATTAATGGCTTGCCAAAGGCTAATTAGCTAAATTTGTACCACAGCCACTGGTAATGGGTGATATTTGTTCTTAGGACATTAATGATGACAAAGATTTAGCAATGATGTATCCCTTCCTAAGGCGGGGGAGTTAGAACAAGATGATCTTTACAGATCTACGGTCAACAATTAAAGAATCAGGGAAACAAGAAAAAAAAAATAAACAAAAAGACATAAAAATAGGAAAACATTTTTTTGAACCCTAAAACCCACATTCCCAAAGCAGCTTCTACAAGGGGATTCAATGGTACTTCACAGAGACAGTGGTGACAAATTCTGTTCCTTGCATGGTGCTGTAAATCATGTAACAACACAAGACAAGAGAGATTCCACAACTGGATTATCTGCCCTCCATGGCCAGCAGACTCATTCAAAGAATGAGAAATAACATCTATTAAGAAGGGGACATTGGCTTCTTCAATATTTCCAGTAATACATATTCATTGTAGCTTTTGTACTTCCTCAGTCAGACTCATTTCAGAGATGGCAGAAACCTCTGCAGAAACTTGTCTGCACTGCCAAGCATCAGAACAAAAAGAAAACCAGAAAAAGGGTTCCCAAGGAGCAAAGTGGGGCCTGGGGACAAACATGCTGTGGGAAAAGGCATCCTGCTGCCTGCAGCTTGTGTTGGGATGTTCCCTGAATCCCAGACCCAGCACGGGGAATGGGGTCAGTGGGATGTCACAGGCCATGTCCTACCTTGTTCAAAGTCCCCATCTCCCTTCCATGATCATTGAACTTCTTGGGAAGAGCAGATCTGGGACAAGATCTCAAGATGCAAATGGCAGGGAGGTGTTCCAGCCCATATCAGAGGTGACTGACCCCAGTACATCCCATACACTCTCAGACCTAGCCACAAACACTCCGACATCCACACAGATTTTAGCCCCAACCCAGCAGAGGAGGGCAGCTGAGCTCATCCATCCCCCCATCCCTGAAGGGCAGTTTCACCTGCCCAGTCCTGGCACTTCTGCACCCTGAGAACCCACCTTGATGCTGGCTGGGGACCTCCCTCCCATTCCTGAGGCTGCAAGGAACTGATTCCTAGGAACAGGCATATTATGCAAAAAACCAATTTCCTGAAGAAGCAGCTGACTCCCAGGGCCACCAGGCTAACAAAGCTGCAGTCACTGGATTTCTCTTTCAGGGACAGCAGGACATCAGAAGGGGTGCAATTCACATCCATTTCAAGTACAAATACAGAGGAAATCTCTCCATTTCTCTTCTGCCCATCTACAAGGCCCATGGTAAGGAGAATAACCAGGATTAGTGCCAGCAGCCACCTGTATTTTAAGAACACTGTGTGTGCTGCTAGGCCTGATCCTCATTCCTTACAAACAGTTAGAGCAGATCTTGCTTTCACCAAAAATTCATTTAGAGCAAAATCCCCCAAGCTCCAGCAGGAGAAAGAGCACACAATGCTACCCACTTCACTGGTATTTTATTGTCTGCCATCACTATTTGCAATTTTCAAGGGACTGATCATTTCAGGTGACTGCAGATGAGGCCACTAATCTTCACTGCAACATTAAATTGTGTTTTACTCTCTTCTTCTTCTTTGCATCTCAAACTCGTGAACCTTAAAGCAAGAAAGTCCCTCTGCTCTTACAAGACAGAAACCCCTCCTCCCCCCATTATCCCATGCCCAGGACACTGATTTTTTTCACCATTCTGGGAATGGGCACCCATTGTCCAAGGCTCAGTGTTTGGGTGTCCCAGATGCTGAGAGAGTAAGGGTCTCTGATTTCAAGAAAGGCAGTGATGGTTGCAGGACTGACACAGGTACTCAGCAGGAAACAGCAGCAGATGATGAATTTAGATCCTCTGAACACCATTCCAGCATTTTAACCTCTTACCCCTCAGGGAGAAAAACATCTCTGAGCTCAGATGGTGAATTTCACAGGAGACTTTCAAAGTAAAGTTCTGCTTATCACCTTTGTGCTGCAGCCCTTTTACATGGCCAACAGCTTGGAGAGCAACAAAATCACTGAAAAAAAAAAAAAAAAAGAAACCCAGAAACCATTTGCTGTTTGCTTCCCCTTCAACTTTCTCTCCCCAAAGAGATGTCACTCAAGTTCTCACTGTTGTGTTGATCAATAGTGGCTGATGCCTGATAAACCACCCCAAGGCAAGATGTTTTCACAGCTTTAACCCACCTGAACTCAGCCTCAGAAGCCTTCCTTCATCCCATTTGCCAGCAAGAGGAAATGATAGATGCTTACTGAAAATGTCAAGCAACCACAGAGGGAAATTTATTCCCATCAGCTCCTCATAGGCTCGAGTATCTGCCTTGAAAAGGCTGCAGCCTTTAACAAACCCATGGCTGGGGAGGGCCACCAGTTATGTAGAGTTGTATGTAAATAGCCTGCACCCAGCAGCAGACATGTGCTGTCTCCTCACACGTGTTTTTGGGTGGCTGCCATGCCCTGGAGCTGTCCCACGAAGAGCTGTGGCTGCAGCACTGTACACACACTGTTCCAGCTCCCCCTGATTTTCTGTGGGGTTTAGAGCCAACAACCTTGCTGAGCTAAGCTGGCTCAGCAAAGCTGTGCTGAGCCACAGAAGCCAAAAAACCGGGCCTGAATGTTTGACAGGATAAAAAAACCCCACTTCTAAATGCATGTCACAGATGTCAGTGGCTGCACCCAGCCATGCCTGCCCACAGGACCACAGGCACTGGTGGCCATGGGAGGGGTTATCCAGCACCCTGGGCTGCTCAGAGCTCACTGCCAGCTGAGGAAATTGTACCATTCCCCTGCAAAAAGGGACATTTACCCTCCATCAGAAGCCTCTCCATCCTCGCCTAAGCAGCTGCTTCATCCCACAAGCTGATCCATTTCCACACATTCCTCACCCACCACAAAACCAAACCCCCTTCTGCAGCCCCACAGAGCCCTTTTATCCCTCACCCACCCAGCCCACATCACCCACACTCACTATGGAATGAAATTGTGTCACCTGAGGCTCCTCCTCTCCCAGGGACCTTCCAGCTTTAGCCAAGTTTGTGGCACTAATGCTGCAGTGGCAGCCTGGGAACTGGTGGAGCTTTCTGGGTCCAGTTCAGGAAAGCCACTGGTGCCGACACTGAGGGTTTGTGGTGGAGCCAGGCTTCTGAATGTGAGAAACTGTGTGAAAAGACCCTGAGCAACACATATCCTTGTGCAGTTTTTCTCATCTGGTTGTGAAAAATTGTGTGAAAGGTCTTTAGGAATGAGACACCCTACCACAGCTCTCACTCTCTCGGGAGCACAAAAGGAACTCATTTGGGGCTGTTATTTAGGAGATTTCCAACCGGGAGGTACAAAGCAGGGCACGGCTGCACTTTGGCACCTCATCCTCTCCTTCAGACACGGGGAGCTGCTCCTCCAGGCCTGACCCCAGCTCTGTCCCAGTTTCTGAACCTCTCATTACTTCCCTCAAATTGCCCTCGAGACTGTTTTGCTTCACGTCTCCTGCTTGTTGCAGGCTCAGCCTCCCTGACCTGCTCCGAGGCAGCACGGGGCCGTGTCCATCCCAGAGCAGCAGGAGCTCGGTGCCAGAGGCAGGGTCTGCCAGCTGCACTCATCACTGAAACAAGGACTGACTTTTCACACCATGTCTTTCCTGCAGGCACCCAGAAAGTGCTGCAAACTCGTCTGGGAGATGGATGGAGGGGGAGGGATGCCAGGAGCCTGGGGGTGCAAAAGGGGCATCCCGGGGAGGTGGAAATGCTTCGGATTTGCAGAGTCCTGCTCTGTGCCAGAGGGAGATCCAGCCTGAGGGCACCATCATCTGAAAGGAACATCCCACCAGGGAGCTGGGCCCCCAAAGGGAGCAGGGTCACCCTCCCCTGGTGGCTTTCCCACCCATCCCCACCAGCACAGCCACGTGGATCCCCAGCCCCCGTCCCACCGATCACATCCCAGCTCAGCTCACAGCACAGCCTCTCACAGCCCTTTTATTTGCTCTGCTCCAAACAGTCCCTCTCCCATAAAAACCAGAGCAGATTTCCCCTGGAAAGCATCCCAGCTTGCTGAGGAATTGTGATGGCATCCACAAGGGCTTCAGCTTCCTGAGCCCATGGACATGCCCAGGGATCACGGTGCTCTGGTCTCAGCAGCATCCAAGGGAGGAACAGCTGTGACAGATGAAACTGGGAACTTACATTTACTTTTGTGAAATCTTACTGTTGGTGTAGGTTGAGTTTGGTTTTTTGATTTTTTTTTCATTAGAAGTGCCTCAGATTCCATCCAGTAATGAAGGAATGCTTTATTACACACACTGTGTAGGACAGGAAACCTATTCCTTCCCCAGGCCTCATTTGGACATCTGAACCCCCAAACCTCCATATTTTGGAGTCGGAAAGTAGTGACAGAGCTGCCTTGGAGAATGGAAAAACAGCTTTAGACATCTAATTCCTTTAGGATTTCACTGAACTAATTTCTGGGGAGACTTTGGGACACCATTGCCACGTGTCTCTACTTTTTATTACTCCTGTATATGCTGAAGGCTTCCCATTACCATCCTGATGTGTGACTGAAGCTTTCTAGTTCTAACAGAATAAAAATCTGCAGAGGTTGGGGAAAATCCTGGGAACAACTTTTCCTCCCTGTCCTGATGCCCTCTGTCTCATGACCTCTGGATCTGGTGACATGTGCTCTTCCAGAAAGATGTTCCTACAAGTTCTTCCCAAGGTTTCCCTACAGCTGAGGTTGGGTGCAGATGGATTAGGTTCCCATTCTGCTCTGAGGGTCAATCCAAGTGAGAAAACAGACTGAAGAACAGAAAAAAAAAAAAAAAAAAAAAAAAAAAAAAACCAAAAAACACCCTCCTGGAGTTTTTCAAACACTCTGTTCTTGAAATGAGAATTTTCAAGTCCAAGAATTATAAAAAACTCACTTGAGATCTTGTCTGTGTATGAGGTCACCCTACAAGCTGGGGCATCATCTCATGCTATCCATTGGTCTCAAGAAGATCTGGATGAAGGCTGAGGAAAAGGAAGAAGGAGGGAAATGGCATTTTTAATAATGCTGAGGGACAATTATACTTTTGGAGGTTTAGATTTGTGCTTTCCTGCAGGCTTTGATCTTTCAGACAAGGTGAATTAGGTTTTGCAATATGCTTGGAGTTGCTTCTACTAACTTTGAAGTAGATATTAAAGCAGTTCAGGGCCACAGTCACCAAGGGTGGTTGGTAAACTTTGCCCAAGGATGCCTTTTATTGTCTCCTCATTGTGAACCTCAGAATATGACAGTAAAATTTAATGATTTAACAAGCTGCCTTATTACTATCCTCTCTGCCCTTGCTTTCTTCACTGAAGCTTTCAGGCTGTGAACCGTCCCAGAGAAGCACACGGGCATCCCACGGCAAACCCCAAAGCCTGTGAAATGGGCTGGTTGACACCTCCTGCCCAACCCCTCCCCAGCTCTTCCACGAGTTTGCAAATTCCCATTGGAACCAGCAGGTGATGCTGAAGCAGAAAACATGGAGTTCATTCCGCCTCCTATACGGCTTTTTTCCTCCTCCCATAAAATTCAGCAGTGAGAACAATCCTGCGCTCCCGGTGGGGTATTTGGGAACACGGGCTGGAAACGCTGACGTGAAGCACACGGCTCTGTTCTCACTGTCTGCTCAGCTCTTCCATCCCAGGGAATACACACCAGGCTTTCTCACACCCAGGATGGAGCAAGGACACCTGAACCCATAGCAAGTTCTCCCCAGAGGGAGGTGAGTGGGGTGTGAGCTCTCCTGGAGTGGATTTTCCCACTGCCCTTGCCAAGCCCCAGAGCTGCTCTCTGCTGACCTGGCTGTGACATTCCCGGCCTGTGGCAGACACCACGTGTTCCCTCGCAGGTCTGCAGGTGTTGGAGTGAACCTTGTGGGAAGCAGCTGTGCTGGGAGAGGAGACTCGTGCTCAGCACCCTGCTGACTCCTGGTGTGCTCCTCTGCACACATGGTCGGTGACAGAGCAAGGAGGTGGCTTTGCCTTTCCCAAGGACCCCCCCTGCACCATCAGCAGGTTATGGGAGTCACATTGAGCTGCAAGTCCCCCTGGCAAATCATCCTGAGACTTCCCTCCAAGCTGGGACATTGCAAGGCTTAGCAGAGGCACAGATGTGTCCCTCTGTGAGCTGGTTTTTGCTTTTAGTCCTTGACTTAATTCTGCATCTCAATGTTTTGGCCGAGATGTCTGCCTGTGGGAGAGATGGGGTTTATTAGACAAAAAGGAGGAGAAATGGGGATGCCATCGATAAATAGCAGCAGAGTAGAATCCCTCCCTCCAACAGAAGCCTCTCCAGTGTTCCCTGAGAGATGTAAACTCCCCACCCATGGGTGCCTGCATGAGCCCCTGCTCACCTCCCCTCTCCCCCAGCCATGGCACCCAGAGGGTCAGTCCATGGCACCCAGGTGTGCAGCCACCACCTCCTCTGCTCCATTTCCAAGCAGATGGATGCTCTCCACCAAGGGCAGGGACAGCCCAGCCCATGCAGTGGCACCCTCACCCTGCAAACATTCACTCCTAATTGGGGTAGAACTCATCCCAAAGCCCTGCTCGTCATCACCTTCTGTCACTGCCATCTCTGTGTATCCCTGTGATCACAGGGACTTTCACCATCTGGGCTTTGTCTGCTGATGTAGCCCCAGGAGGGATAACTTCTTTCATTCCCCTGACCATTCCTTGGCTTTTCCTTTGACTGGCAGCTCCAATGTGTGATGTGTGCTAATTCTGTTCAGACAAAATCTAAAAATCAAATTAGTAGCTTTACCAGAAACATTAAACTGTGGAGAAGAGACACTTGATAGGCAGCCTCCACTCCAGGGGATGGGAAATGCAAAAGATCTTCCTGACAGGCACTGACAAGTGCAAGTGCTGCCAAATTTTCAGGGGAAAACAATAATCTTCAATATGCCAAAGGAAGAGTTGGATACCTTCAGTCCTTCTCCACTCACCACAGGGACCAGGAGCTAAAAATCCAGTTTGGAGGATTGGACCTGCTGAAAAGAGCCCAGAGGAAGTCATGAAGATGCTCAGAGTGCTGGAGCCCCTCTGCTCTGGAGACAGGCTGAGAGCTGGGGCTGTTCAGCCTGGAGGAGAGAAGGCTCTGGGGACAGCTCAGAGCCCCTTCCAGGACCTTAAGAGGTTCCAAGAGAGCTGGAGAGGGACTTGGGACAAGGGTCTGGAGTGACAGGACCAGGGGGAACGGCTTCCCAGTGCCAGAGGGAAGGGTTGGATTGGATATTGGCAGGAAATTCTTCCCTGTGAGGGTGGGGAGGCCCTGGCACAGGTTTTGCCTGTAAGAATCCTTTACATCTTTCCTAAGGAACTTCACCACTGTACCCAGGTGCCTTCCACATAAAATGCAGTAAAACCTGGTGGTTTGGGGGTCTGTAGGAGGCATTTATTTCCAGGATGGAAATGTACTAGGCTTAAAAGTTCTGCTTGATGAATATTTTTGCAAAAAGCTTTTAGTTTCTTCTCCTTTCCTTCCCTAGAGGATTTGGTTCAGTGGATGTACACTGATTTCCCTGAAGGCACACACAGCACAAGGATCCAAACAGAACAAACAAAGATCACAAGTTCAGAGGAAACTTTCATATCCCTTTTTTAATTCCTAGCTCAATCCTAGATGAATTTCAGGCAGTTTCAGTTGACTTTGTACAGCAATTTTCCCAGAAAGAAAAGATGCAACTAACATTTTCTTGAAAGCTCCAGCTAAAGTAAGAGCCAAACCCTGGGTAAGAGACAGGGTGACCTTGATGACAAATAAACAGAAGAAACGTGCAACAGAAACACTCAGAGCCCTCCACAGCCTCCTCCCATGACATCAGGCACCTCAGCTGCAGAAAATGTCACCTCTGGCAACCAGATGACGTGGATGAAAATTTCTAGGAAAAGGGAAGAAAGAAAGAAAGAAAAAAAAAAAAGATTTGCTTTTATTCTAAGAAACATCAGGTGCAGCTGCCCTCCTCTAGGAGAAGATTGAAAATTCATTTCCTGGTTAGCCAGGGGCTGTTGGGATTTTTGTTCCTTAACAAGGAGACGTGGCAGAACCTAATGAAGGGGGAGGATGAAGCGAGTGCAGCCCCCTGCAGCTGAGGAAGGAGGCTGGCACTGCCTGCACTCAGAGCACATCTCTGCCCGTGCCACGGAGCAGGGCTCTGCAGAGCCAGCCCAAAAATGGGGGAGCTGAAAATGTTTATGGCAGCATCAGAATCCAGCAGTAAATTCGTGCTGCTGTTATGTGTGAGCCCTGCTGGCACCTCCAGAAACATCCACAGCAGTGAATTCCAGCTTCTCACCCTTGCCAGACCACCCACCTTCTCCAAACCTCTTTGCAGTTCATCACCTGCTTTGGGCAGGAACGTTCCCCCACCTGCTCTGTGCAGGTCTGCCAGCACCATCCTCTTCCTCCCATCCCAGGGACCTTTTCCATCCCCAGAAATCCCTTTAGCACTGCCGAGCCTACACGGGGTGCATTAAATCACCAGCCAGATCTCTGCTTCCTCACAGCCCCAGATGCTGGGGTGTGTTTTAAAAGCATGGGAAAGCCTTTAGGAAGGCATTCAGGAGATTCCTTTTGTCAGCTCCCAGGCCATCCCTCAGGCTGTGCCAGGAGCAGAGGCTGTGTCCTCCCCAGCTCTGAGCAGAACCTGCAGAAGATGCAGCTCGCTGCAGATGCCAAAGGAAGTCTGTTCCCTGCTGTGGCACTTCCTGCTGGGATGAGACACAGCCAGCTGTGCAAACCTGCAGGAACAGGAACATCAGGGGCAGCAGGGCCCAGATGTGGTGTGTCCCTTCCAACCCAAACCATTCTGGGATTCTGGAATTGTCCCAGATGCAGTTTGGGACCCTGGGATGAGCCCACTGGTGGCTCTGGCCCCATCCCTGAGCTGTCCTGGCACTTGGAATAAGGGCAGAGCTGTTGCACTGATTCACCTGGGACCCCACCAAGGGGCTCAGGCAGGGATGAAGGTTTCCAAGATAATTTCTCCTGGGATCCCCTGTTACTCTGGGTCCTGCTGAGGGACATGTCCTGAGCTTTTCCCAGCCCAGCTGAGCAGTGGCTGCTCCCAGTCCTTTTGCCATCCATCCCCTCAAGGGCACTGGAAATTTGCCCCATGGCTTTTCTCCTGGCTAGGTCCTGGTTTTGTCCTTGGTGTGTAAAGTGAAACTCACCCAGATCTGGATCACAGACTCACGCTGCCCTTCCCAAATCCCTGTCTCTCAGCAAGGCCAGCACAAGTGTCTCAAGGTCGCTCTTCAGATCATGAATTTATGTGTCTTTGGGCTGAATATTGAAAGACTTGTTTGGTGTTTTCCTCCTTGGATGTTGAGATGCAGCTGCTTGAATACAGCTCCTAAATTTTCTTCTTTTTTTAATGTGAAAACATTAATGTCTGAAGACAGCTGCTGTCCAGGGACTGACCCATTTTAAGAGTACAGCTGTATTTTTCTGGCCCATCTTCTTTTCGCCTCCTCGTGCAGTATTTGTTTCCTGAGAGAAAACAACAGATCAATTTTGCTTCATTATGTTCACTTCTCATTTTTAGAGATTCCTTATAAAATTTGCTGTACTGTTCCACCCTGTTTATCTGAAAGGTTGTGGGAGCTTGCAGCATCATTAGATCCTTGACAGGAATTATTTCTGCCTACAATTTACCATCCCTGCTTGGAGAAAAGCCTCAAATCAAAGGCAGGAGAGCTGCCCTGGAGCTCGTTAGCTGTGTGAGGCTGTGCTCTCTGTGCAGATCACATCAGCAGCTCACCCAGGGCTTCCAAAACCTCCTGATGTTTTGTGGAAGAAACCCCAAGCCCCAAGCAGGGCTTTGCTTCCCATATCATGCTCCCAGATCACATCCCCCAGCTCCTTCGCAGCAGCTTTTTTCAACACCAAAACCCCAGTGGAAAAAATATCCCTCACTTCCTGATCTGTGTTTGCCCCACATTCTACATAAAAGTTTCCCAAACCTGATGGGTTGAGAGCGTGTTCAATAGCCCTGATGGAAACAACAGCTCTGATTCGGACTCTCCCACTCCTCTCCCTTTCTTTGCAAGCTTTGAGGCACATCCTGATGTTGAGGTTGTGCCTGGGGAGCATCTGCCTGGGAATGGGCTTCTGGATGCTGCTGCTGTACAAGTGCTGGGAGCTGAGCCCTCACACTTTGGTTGCAACCACCCCTTCACTCCTCCAATGCCAAAAATGAGAGGCAGCATCCTGAAAACACAACGATTTATATTTTTTTCCGCTTGGCCAGAGAAATTCACTAAACCAAGTTTCCTTTTACTTTGCAATGTGTTCTTAAGAGAGAGCACTCAGGCATTAAAAACATCAGCTCCTGTGAACTAAAATATCTCTTCTTTGTCCTCCTGGAAGAGGTGGACTTGTGCATCATCACCCCTAACATCACCAGGCTGCTGCAAAAACAGCTTTTAACCTGAAATCACATCCCACATGTGAAACCAGGGGGAAGATAAGCCAAGCAACAACTTCGTGTTAGCCTAGAACTGTCTTGAACTTGAGAAATTAAACAAAAGCTATGCAAGTTCACAGAAATGTCACAAGCATTTGTTTGCACACCCAGAGGGAGTCAAAGCCTGCCTGGTGGCACCTCATGTCACCTCTGTTGCTATATCTTGTTCTCCCCATCTCTATGCTTGGGACAGCCAAAAAACACCCAGACAAGGTCTCTGATTGTCACCAGAGCATGTTGGCCAGCAGGCACACCTTTACTGGGATGTTGGAGTGCTGGGGGACTGGGATGCTCCCCATGGACAACCACAGCCCAGTGGGAGAGGTTTGCTCTGGGGGCTGAGCACCTCCAGCCTGGCAGAAGCCAGCCACGCAGCCCACTGCTCCCAGAGGGAATGAGCCCACCCAGGATGGGTGCAAATGCAAATGGAGATGCTTTCCTCACCCGGGAGGGGTGGCAGAGGGAGGCTGTGCCCTGAGGGCAGCAGTCCCTTAGCAGCTCCTGCCTGATTCTCACAGCGGCCGGGTCCCTTCCAGTCAGTGTTAGAAACCTGAAGCACCCTGAGAAGAAGGGACAGCTCGGGTCCTGTTTTGGGGTGAATTTTGGCTTCTCCCGGGGTTTCATGGCTTGCTTGGGGGTCACTGCTGGCACGGTGGTGTTGGGAGGAAGAGCCAGGTTTGGGAAGCATCGCTGCCTGGCTTTCAGTCACCCACGGCTGGGAGCAGTCCCTGAGGAGGCAGAATGGCACAGGGAGGGAGGCACAGCTCTAACCAGGGATCCTCTTGCTCATGTGGAGCCCTCAGCATCCTTGGGAGATCCTGTGTCCTGGCTTTGGAAGACGCTGTTGCTGTGACCCAGGTAAAGAAGGTACCTCTGGATACAGACCCTGTGACACCTGGGTGTTTGTAGCAGGGCTCGGTCAAATGCTGAGGATTTATCCAAGTGCCTTCTTGGATGGAGTACAACCTCTTGGGTAGATTCTACCACTATTTTTAAATGATCTTTTTTTCATTTAAATAAATGTTCTTTTCTGTTGGATTGCATCCTCACCCACAATTACTCCATTGCAATGAAAAGAAAAAAAAAAAGCTTAGCATGAATAAACAGCACAGCAAGAGGTTCTGGAGCTGATGGAGGCTGAGCTCTCATCAGTGCCAGTGCCCCAGCAAAGCCCCCACCAAGGGGTAAGGATCCCCCATCCCTGCAGCTCCCAGCTCCCACCAGGGTTTCTCTGTGTCCCCTCAGGTGGCTTAATCCAAATTCCACGAGAAACAATGTCAAACACATTGCAAAACCATGGGAATATTAGAGCTACCTAATAACCATGACTAAGCTAATGAATTCAGAGGTCTCAGGATCTATGTCTCATAAATCCATTCGTTTTATCCCTAGCCTTTAATTCTCCCTCATTTGGATTCCGTTTCACCTGTACCATTCTTTTGTCCAGGATTAGCAGCCTGTAGTTCTCTGGGACACAACGACAGCCTTTTGGAAACACAAACCAGCTCTTTCCCAACTTTTCTGGCGTTGATTAAAAATGAACATCTGCAGACCTCAATCTTCTGAGACACTCAGACACGAGTTACATGGACACTGATTTCTGAGTGCACCCCCTGACAACGCTGACATAATTTACTACGCTGTTGATTCGAGACGGAGCAGGAACGATTTGATCTCCCATTAGGGAGATAAAGCACATTGCTCTGTCTTTCTAAATGCCACTGAGAAACACTGACCAGATCCTGCTGTGCTGATTGAACTGTGTCACCCAGTGATGAACACACCAGCTGGCACTATTTTTTTTTTCTGTTTAATGATATTTAAAGTTTTTGTGCTTGCTCTTGATAGCCATGGATTTCAAGCTCTTGTCCCTCATCAGCAGGCTGAGTTTCATCATTTCTGATACACGTCATTTGCTATTAAACTTCTTTTACAAACTACTTTTTGGGGTGGTTTTTCTTTTGGGTTTTTTTTTTTTTTTTTTGACTGTCTTCTCTGACCTGGCTCCTGAATCTGGAAGTCCCTCAAAGCAAAGCCAACATCTCTTTATAATGAATTCCAGGGGCTTGTCCACATGACAACCTCTATCTAAAAATTTCCAATATTTGTTCACCCTTTTCTGTTCCTATTTTAGCTTTCAAACAATTCCAAGCTGGAGATTCAGCCCTTTGGAAGCTGCTGTAGGACCGTCTGGTGGTAAAAAATGATGATATTGATGAAAATGCCCTTTGTCAGCCCATATTGGACGTCATCAGACACTGATCGCCAGTTCCTAAGCAACCACAAAATTCCTGTCCAGCAACCAAGTCCAGAACAGGCTCCAGGTTTGTTTTGGTCAAAATATCTTCTGTGTTAGAAAATCATTAGCTCATTATGACAAAGCCTTGAGGTGTTTTAATTACTGGCTGCACGGGACTTCCAGCAAAAGCCACCCTTGGGAATGACATCGGTTTTCTTCCTGCAGGTCACATCCCCAGGGTTCATTAGGAAACACATCCACACACATTCACAGATAAAACAGATACAGAGCTCCTGAAGACAGAAGTCTCCCTTCCCAGACAGGTGATTCCCAAATTTTCAGCTTCCCAGCATTTCTGATCACCTTTCTGAGTAAGGAGTCATTAGCCAGAGCTGAATCTCTCCAGGTTTCTGCTCCTATCTGCTTGTATTAAGCCAATTCAGATTTCCCTCCGGGCAGAAATTAAAACTGAATCAGGAAATTCTTGATGGAAAATAACATTCTCTCTCCGAAAAACATATCATTTTTACTTCAGTTAATTAAAAAGTTAATTAGACTCATTCTTTTCCAAACTTTCTTGAGTGTTTGGAGGTCGTGGGCAACTGAGAAGCAACAAAGAAAACTCAAAGAGAATGAAACAGCCCTTTGCAGCAAGAGATGAAAGATTCAACACAAGAAAAACCCAACCTCTTGGCTGGGTCCTTCAAAGGACCTGAGTGTCAGCAGCCAAGCAGCAGGAGGGAAGGGCTGAAAGGGAGATCACAGGGAGAGTTGGTCACCTGGACCTGTTCTCACATCTGAGCAGGGCCCCGGGGGAATGGTGTCCTGAAATGTCCAGAAATGGAAATGCTGCAGGCACCGGGCAAGGGAGAGAAGTGCTGAGAGCCACCGTGCCAAGCGCCCTGCACGGCCTCTGCACAGGGCACCAGCAGGCAGGGCCCACAGCAACCAAACCAGAGCAAACCACACCAAACCAGAGCAAACCAGACCAAACCAGACCACACCAGACCAAACCAGAGCAAACCAGAGCAAACCAGAGCAAACCAAACCAAACCAGACCAAACCAAACCAAAAAACCAGACCAAACCAGAGCAAACCACAGCAAACCAGACCAAACCACACCAAACCACACCAAACCAGAGCAAACCAGACCAAACCAGACCAAACCAGAGCAAACCAAACCAAAAAACCAGACCAAACCAGAGCAAACCAGACCAAACCAGAGCAAACCACACCAAACCACACCAAACCAGAGCAAACCAGACCAAACCACACCAAACCACACCAAACCACACCAAACCAGAGCAAACCAAACCACACCAAACCAAACCACACCAAACCAGACCAAACCAGAGCAAACCAAACCAAACCAGACCAGACCAAACCAAAAAACCAGACCAAACCAGAGCAAACCAGGCCAAACCAAACCAAACCAGACCAAACTAGATCAAACCAAACCAGACCAAACCAGAGCAAACCAGGCCAAACCAAACCAAACCAGACCAAACTAGATCAAACCAAACCAGACCAAACCAGAGCAAACCAGAGCAAACCAAACCACACCAAACCAGACCAAACCAAACCACACCAAACCACACCAAACCAAACCAAACCAAACCACACCAAACCAGACCAAACCAAACCAGCCACCCTCTCCCTCCATCCTCGAGTTTTCCCAGGCTCAGTGCACAGTAACCACCCCCTCTGCAATCTGAGCTCCCTCCTGAGCTTCAGCTCCTCTAAGGCTGTCCCCAAAACGCCCTGTCCTTCCTCCCATCCACCCTGTCATGTATCAGAGATCTCCCAGAACTGCTCAGCTCACGTTTGCCTCTCTGTTGTCCTCATGCTGGGGACAAGGAAAACTGTCCTGTAAGAACCTTTTGTTCCACAGTGACACCTCTGCTTCCAGAGCAGCTGAGCTGTGATTTGAGCTGTGTGAAACCCAGAGACTCTCTAGGCCCAGTGATTCAGAGACTGAACACATATTTCCTTCAGAAAAGGGGTTTTTTTCCCTTTTTTCCCAGCAGGCAAAAAACAAGACAAAGCTTTTTTGTTAAAACTGAATCAAAATTCAGCTTTTGCTGTTGCATTCCAGGGAAGCAACAATTCCTGGAGTCACTCTCATCCAAAACACCCAGTAGCTTTGCTTAGATATTAGAGGATCCAGCTTCAAAAGTGTGGATTTAAAGATTTCTCTGCAACACTTCTGAGCTCTTCCCACCCGGTAGAGCCTTGCCTCTGGAAGGCAAAAGCCAGGATGCAATTCCCCAAATTCAGCACAGTCTTATTTATCTGAGCAGGGAGCAACAATAGCACAGCAGAGATTTCATTTCCTTTCAGTGCAGAAGAAATGCAGCAAGCAAAGGTGAGACTCAATAATGCAGCAGACAGAAAGAGAGCAAGGCAAGGGAAGGTTTTCAAGTGCTTTTCTTCTGCAAGGAGGAATGAAAACCTTACAGGAGCTTTCACATCTGCATCTCCCTGGTTATCCTCAGCCTCTTAAAAAAGGGGCCTCAAATATTCCCCAGACAGACTCACCAGCAGCTTTCCTGGGTGGCTGCAGAAGAATCCAACTTCCCAGCTAACAGAGTTTTATATGGACTGGCCTGGGGTTTGCCACTCAAACCATCAGCTCAGCTCCTTCATTTTATCACAATTTTTTTTATTTTTTCATAGAGCAGGAAAAAGGTGCTGCTTGATTCTTGAGGACAATGAGCACTAGAAAGGAATCCAGATTCCTGATACTTTTGTTCCCAGCAAGGCCTGACGGGTGTGCTGGCAGGGGTTTTTGCAGACACAGCACTGGGCCCTCAGTTCAATGAAACACTTGGATAGGTGTTGAAGTCCATCCTCACCCAGGAAAAAAAAATTAAAAATTAGGAATTATATATATATTGGAGGTTTAAACATGTGCTTAAGCATGTAGAGGCAAACTCTGATAGGAAGGGTGGGCAGCTGAGCCCACCCAGAGCTGACAAACTGAAGCAACTGATGCTCACACGAGTGGAAGGAACACACAAGCAAATTGCACAGAAGGAGGAGTGACATCTTGGCACTTCATTGTAATCAGAAACCCGGGGTTTGGCAGTGCCTCACGGCTTTACTTTGAGCCAATACAACAGAAAATGTTGTGCCTCCTGTGCAAGTGATTGCAAGAATTCATCAGCCTCATTTGAAGCCAGAATACTCCTTTATCACCAAAGACTTCTCCAGATCTGACTGTGAGCCAAGGACTGCAACGAAATGTAGGACTTAATTATGTTTGACAAAAGCAAGTCAATTAAAGGCTGTTTCACATCTGTGCCATTTGACTGGAGCTTCTGCTTTATCATCTCCTCTCTGGTCCCTTGCAGAAGTTTAATATTTATGGCCAGGAATTAGGTCAAAGCCCGGGAATGAAGAAATGTTTGCAGCTCTTTGCAGGAGACGGGGAAAATTTCAGATTGCTGCTCTTGAAGCAAACCCCATTTTAATGCCCCAATGGTGAGGCAAAGCCTCCATCAGGACAGAAGGAGCTTCACCTGAGCTGAGCCATAGCTGGGCAAGCTGAGCTGCACAGGAGAAGCTCAGGGTAAAGCTGAGCTCGATCCACAGAGCCACTGCCCCTCTCTGGCTGTTTTTTGTCTCTGACATCCCTTAGATTTGCTTTTAAAATTGATGGTGGAAATAACCCTTGCAGGAGAACTCAGGAACTCTGCAGTTCACGGGTTTTTAAGTGCCTGGCTTCAGACTTCAGGGATCTGAGTTTCAAGTGCTGCTTTGGGAAGTGATGCTCCTGCACTGGAGCTCTCCCCAAATGTAGGGCTTGAGTGCAACAAACTCCCCTGACTCTCACCCCCCTCCTGAGACCTTTATCTTCCACTTCAAGACCCTTGACCTCCATCAGCTGCTCAAAGGAACAGGACACTGCACAATTTAATGTTTTACTGGGCAGGGCTACGTGCTCCAAAGCAGCCAGACCGAGTTTGAATGTACAGGGAGGGTAAAATTGATGTGCTTGGTGCAGTGCCCAAGTTACTTCTGAAAACTCAGAAGCAAAAAGTGGGAAAACAACAGTCTCCTTTATGATGACTGGTAGCAATTATTTCCCCATATACCTAAATGTAAGGTCTGAATTAAACTTGGCAGAATCCTTTTAAGTGAATTTATTGAAAGGTGATGTTTGCCTATTCCTCCTTAATACCATTCAGGGATTGTTTTTCTCATACATTTGCCCCTGACAGTTTAATATTTATACCTGTATTAATCTACTCACACTGCTTTCAACACATAGTCTGACATCATTCAATCTTTAATAACTTGCCTGCAACAAAATTGTTTCCAATATACTTTAACATCCTGCAGCAAGACTTTTGGTGCCAGGTACTAAAAGCTGACACTAATGGCTGAAGGTTTGGACCCAGAAATCCAGCAGAAATTTTTATCAAGCTCCAGAGAAACTTGAAGACACAACATAAATATAGAGTAAAAATCCCAAATCACATTCTGTCTTCTGGCTTTTACCTTCTGTGAGGAGATGATGACACAGAACTTGTAGGTTGTGTTGCTGCCAAAGGAGTCTGTGAGTGCAGGGCTTGGTTTTACAGCATTTTGGAGGAGAAGGTGTTGAAGCAGCTCAGGGTGGTTACCCCAAAGGGGAGATGAGCAGAGTCCTCCAAAGCCCCAGGCTGTGCAGGAACTGAAACTGATGTAGGTTTAGATTGGATAAAAGGGAGAAATTCTTCCCTGTGAGGGTGGGGAGGCCCTGGCACAGGGTGCCCAGAGAAGCTGTGGCTGCCCCATCCCTGGAAGGGTTCAGGGTCACATTGAACGGGGCTTGGAGCAGCCTGGGACAGTGGAATTTGTCCCTGCCCATGACAGGAGGTGGAATGAGATGAGCTTTCCTTTCCAACCCAAACCATTCCAGGATTCTATGATCTGTCCATTAAACTCCCCTTCAAGAAAATAAATATTACAATAAAGCAACATATTCCTAGGAAGTGTCCCAAACACCTTGCCAAAACCAGATGTGCATTTCTGCATCCACAGGGTTTATAATGGGGACAAGCTTGTGGCTTTTTGAAGCCATCACCTTGCTGACATTACTCTTTCATATTACAGCAGGAAAAAACAACCTACACTTAACAAAAAATATCTTTGTAAATTAAGCCCAAATTAAATTAGTACTTGATTCTCCTGGAGCCACCCACAAAGGCAGAAAAACAATCCATTATTCACCCAGCTTTAATTCCAACTTCTCTGGAGCTGAGGTCACCCTCTATTAATCACGAGTGGTCTCTGCATTACACAATGGGCAAAGAGGTAAAAGCTTTGCTGCCTGGTATTTATTCTGTCTTCCTTTTGAAATAACAAGCCCAAGATAAACAGAAACCTTTTACCCTGCTCCAGCACTCACCACAGCCTGTGCTGAGGAGCTGGGAGCCAGCAGCAAGCACTGCACCAGAGGGAAATGTGCTGCAGGTGCTCAGGGACAGTCACTTCAGAGCTGCAGCTCACATTTCCCCCCACCTGCTTTAAAGCACACCCACCCTGCTGTATTTTTAAACACTACATTTTTTTTATTAGTAAACAGCTCATCTCACTGAGGAAGGCAAAAGCAAGGTTTTGGGGACTTAAATAGAAATGCCCTCAGTGCTGGAGGCTCTGCAGAGCATCCTCCTGTGAGCTGGTGGATGGTGACTGGTGGCCTGACTGCTGGGGCTAGCTTATATTATTTTATTGTTTTAAGAACTTTCCTTTCCCTCCTGACTCTTCATTCCTGGTGCTTCTGGAGGAAAGGGTCCCTATGGGACAGATCATCCCTGTGTTCCCCATCTCCACCAAGGTTTTTCTGCCCCAAGGGACATCTGACTGAGAGGCTGGAAGTGGCAAGGCATGAGCCACAACTGTGCAATTCCTGCAGGAAAGCATAGTAAGGACCAATTTTGCAACGTTTTTTTTTTTCTTTCCATGCAAGGAAAAGACCAGCAAAACCTTTTCAAACTTGCAGTGTGAACACCAGCATGGTCAGCCTGGACATGGCCCAGGGTTTAACTCACATTCCAGGTACTTGAACAGCAAAACTGGGCACTGAGAGAGATGGCACATACATGAATATGTGATGTTTCTAAGACTGCATTAGATGTCTTACAAAGCAAATACCCTGGGTCTGCTAAAGCAAGGGAACTTTTCTGTTAGTGATGTCCAAGCTGCATCCACTCCTTTGCAATGCTTTTTCCTCCCCAAGCCATAACTCAGGGTTGTCACAAGCTGGGGAATAATCTCACCTGGAACTGGGGCAGGAAAGGCTCCAGAGGACCAAACGCTGCCCCTACTCTCACAGCATCCCAAGCCTGGGGTGTTATTTCTGCTGCAGAAAGTCCTCAGGTATCCATCTTTCCAGCTGGGCTTCCAGCAGAGGCTGTTCGTGGGCCAAAAGCTGCTGGAATAGCTCAGACCCTGCTTCACCAGCCCAGCTGGAAAGCTCATTCCTTCAATGTTTTGAGGCTTATTAATATAATGGGCTGTCTCTCACCTTCACACTCCTGCCCCTTCCCCTCTCCCCACAGTCTTTGCATCAGGGAAATTTCAGCCTTGCAGAAGCGATCACCCTGCTGGAATAGTTGTATCTGTGCTGAGCTAATTCCTCTCCTAAAGAGCCTGGCAAGCATTAAGCAAAGGCAACCCATCCCTGTCCCCTCAGTGCACTGAGAGGGCTCACACTAACACAAACCAGTGCTGACAGCCTCACTCTCTGCTTCACAGGTGGCTCTCCTTCCTCTCTGTCTCAAAGCGCCAAACAGAGTGGGATTTTCTTTGCAGGCAGGAGCCTTTCTGACTCCCTGCCAGGCAGAGTGAGCCAGGCTGAGCTGGGGAGGCACAGGGTGAGCAGTGGCTGATTGCCAAGCCACCAGCCCCAGGTACAAAGGCACTGCCCTGATCCAGCCACGGGGGCAGAGGCATCTCCCCAGTCTGCTCCCAAGGACCAGAGCACCTCCCAGACAGAGCCCCTGCTAAAATCCACCTCCAAATGGAAGCTCTACCCTGGATCAGACAAGGGGAATGCAGCAAACACCCCAGACATAGCAGGAAAAGCTGGGACTCCCTGGCAGTGTCCCCTCTGCTCTGCTGTCTCCTGACTGCCCTCTTTTATATCACCCTGGTTCTCCTTGAGGCTTCCTGCAAATAACCTCCAGGAAGGGCAGCAGTGGCTGATTAATGAGCTGATCCTACAGAGTCAGGAAAAACACCGACACCAGGAAGGAACTGGAAGCAGGAAAATAAAGGCAGAGGGTTTTTCCTCCTTTCTCCTGTATATATGAATGATAAGTGATGCCAACCTTGTGTCAACAGTAAGAGAACCCTCACAAAATACAACATGCTTGGTCCTCTTCTAGCTCAGAACCAGGTCTCTCTCGTATCAAGAAACATTTCAAGGGAAGAAAACAATTTTTTCCCTCTATCCATCTCTTTATTGTGGCATTTTCCACCTTCTGTAATTCACAGTTTTCTCCATCCCAGAGGGGTTGAAAATCAGCTCCGCCACCTTGGCCATCCAAAAGCACTGCACAGCTGGCAGCACCACCAATTGCCCAATTTTCTTCAACAGTTAACTGCTCTGCCAAGAGGAACAGAATGATTTGCAGCCACGCTGCCCATGGATTTCCTTGCTTCATGTGCTTTTCTGCCCTTGTCTCACACTGCTCCAAACAAATAAAAGCTGCTGCTAAGCAGTGGTGCTGCCTGCTGCAGGAAGTGCTCCACAGCCCTGCGGTGGCACTGGGGGAAATGATGGAAAGGAAGCATCCCCTGTGGGGAGAGAAACATAGAGGTGTTGAGATCGAAAAAGCCCTCAAAGATCAAGAGGATCCACTCCTCAAGGGCTGTCTGGGCGACCCCAGGACGAGCTGGGATTGACTGTTCACCCCACAGTAAAATATCCAGGGGGGAACAATTGCCCAGGTGGAGTCACATAACCACTGGAGCCAGATTGCTCCTGTCTGGGGCTCCTCCTGCTCCTGCAGGTGCCAGAGCCCCACCCGGAGCCTTGGGCACTGCACCCAGAGGGCTGTCACCAACTCACACACAGCAGAGCCCTTCCAGCTGAAGGGCTGGAATGAATCCCCTCTAGAACCTGAATCAGCATCTCTCGGTACCAGCAAATCACTCCTGAGTCCTGATTGCTTGTCAATAACCTGCCAGTGACCTCAGGAGCTTTCAGACAAGGCTCAGGAGCAATACAACCCCAACAAGCTGCCAAATTCTCCTTCACCCCAGGGGGACTCGTTGGAGCCTGGACACAACCCAGTCAGGCTGGATTCTGGCAAGAGGGAAAACAAGACCTTTTTAATCCCCAGGAGGCTGGCAGGAATATTTATGGCACTACCTAATAATTAAACTATTTATGATTTATCCCAGCTTCCTCTTCCATACAGACAACAGTTCTTTTCAGGCTGACAAGTTAAATGGATGTAACAGATGCAGTGTTCTGCTACATTTACACCGTGGCACCTCCTGGGTGGGCAGCAAAGGGCAACCAGCATCATCCAGGACTGACCTCCCACACCACTTCCTCCCTCTTTGCAGATAATCAGGTTTGTCATCAAAACCTCTTAATTTCTCTGTCCTGCTCCCTTGATTTAATTCCCTCATTTAACTCTAAAAACTGATTTTGGAATTCTCTATATGTAAAAAGCAAAGTTAAATTCTTTTCTGTTCAGTGAGATGTTTCCCCATGCAAAAATAATTCATCCTTTTATATTTAAAGGGACTGAGGGGCACTGCCTCAAGAAAGGCTGGGAGATGACGAGGGTGCCAAAAAAGTCATCTTTTAATGCTTGTATTTAGTAGTCCCTGGCACTGTAACACAATCAGTCACCTGAAGGTACAGAGCTGTTTCATCAACGTGCATTAATGAGGCTCCACATCCTGCTGGGACTCCCAGGTTCTACATCATCACCCAAGGCTGGGCTCTTCCCTGCTTACCCAACATCACCAGTGGGTTTTTCAAGCGAGCCAGTCCCTGCAACTGGATTCCTTTTGTTTTATAAAAGGCAGCGAGCAGTGCCACGAAACCTCCCTCTGTAATTACGGAAACACTCGACTGTTAATCACAGCCTAATTGTTTTGTACCTTTTGTCAAGTCCTGAACTACTCAGACTGTGATAATTCTTGCCATTAGTGTCTGAACCTTGGGGCAATCTTACTCTGACATCTTAACATTTGCACTCTCTCGCTAGAGAATGGCATCAAATATGCAGAGCAGGAGCCAGGGTGGAAATGAAAGGCCTTGCTGGAATCGAAGTGTTCTAATCAGAGTTAACGACCTCCCTCCCACCGCACTGGAGGACTCCAGAGCTGGGATTGGCATCCCTGCTCACAGGGGTGCTGATCAGAGTAGCATCTGGGCCTCTTCTCCCCCAGAATATTGCATTCTCCATCCTCCAGCACCAGCCCAGACACAGGGGGGTGGAAAAGGGCACCCCACACCCAGCTGCAGCATTGAGGGAGAAGCAGCACCCCAAAACAACAGCATTTCAACCGTGCTGAGCCGGGTGCATGCAGAGCAGGGCACAGCACGAGATCAGCACTGAGGCAGAGCAGGTGAGCTGGTGCCCAGGACACGCAGATGTCTCATGGTGGCTCATTTCAAGAGCCACAGAATCAAATGCCAAGTGATTCCAGCTCCCTAGGAAGGCCTGTTATCTATCTGATTCCACTTCTTTTGATGTAGTGTCTTTCATACATTGTTGATCAGAACAATTTACGGCCAGAGAGGAAAATAACAACTTCAGGCTTGGGTGAATTGCATCCAGCAGCCCTCTGGAAGGGCAGCAGAGCTTTTTATCCAGCCCTTGTTACACATTTGCAATGGTTGGGTAACGCATCTGAGCCGTGTGGCTGCACAGATCACTCCATCCCCAAAAACCCAGCTCCCAGATGAGGCAGGATTTCTCCCTGTTAAAATGGGCAGATGGCAATACCCTGGAACTAAAGCTGGCAGCAGCTTGTTCCAAATGCACGGGCTAAACACACAGCTCTGGGCTGACAAGGGCTCTGCATCTGATTAGAAAATCGCTGTCAGTGCTCACAGGGTGCTGTGGGCTCCATCCCCAGAGCTCAGAGCCACAGGGAGGGCACCTGTGCACAGACCCTCAGCAGGTCCACCTCACAGAGGTTGGCAGCTGTGGTCCAAGCTTGTCTTGCACTCATCAGTGGTCCAGCACCTCCTTCCAGGGCAGGACAGCATCCAGTAGTTACTTACTCAGCTGCCTATAAGCATCACAGACCTTGGGCTGGGCATGTTCAAGGAGGAAAGAGAAGCTGCCTGAGAGCCAGCAAAGAGGTGGGAAGGGAACAGCCCTGCAGATTCCTTCTTCCCAGGCCACACCACCACACCCTCCCGCCTCTTAAGATGACAAAAGGCAATATTCAGGTGGCAGTTAGGCACTATTTCACCCCTAACCCAGCCACAGACACTTTCATCACCCTGCTCACCTCTGCCTCACCCCCCTCCTCCAGAGCAGCTCTCCCCCTTATCACCCTTCTCCCAGCTCAAACCCAACACGACCCCTCCACCCTCCAGCTCCTCCCAGCTCAGCGCATGCGTTGAGTTATTCAGGAAGCTTTAAGGTCACAATGTTCTCATCTAATTCCACTTTCTGTAGACAAGAGCCATCTATAAATCCACAGCTCTCCACAGGAGCCCGGTGTCCTCGCAGACCCCGAGCCGTCGTGTCAGGGACAGAGGACATCACTGAGGACTGAAGGTCTTTGCTTTTGCAACTTCACCCACTCTTCCCAGGAGCACGTTTGCAGCCTCCCCTGTATTTAATCTTCCTTTCTCTAAAGCAATAGGCAGTGTTTTTTATCAGGGAAATCTGCAGGGCATGTATGGTCAATGGCTTCTTAATAACATTTTTAGCATTATGTTCCCAAAGGCTCATGCAACAGAAAAAAAAAAAAATTAAACAGAATAAAAAGAGTGGAAAAAACAGAGCAAAACAAACGGCTTGTGCATGGTTCTCCTGGAATTGTTTAATAACCCACGGAGTGAAAAGCACCGCAGGGGAGAGGCAGGAGCAGCACTCCCAATTACACCCTCACTAGCCTAATAAACCAGAAAAATGTGGTGATTGCTGGTAAGTGCCAAATCCTAATGCTCCTTAACTACCCGTATTTACTGTGTTTGGTTATTATTGCAGTTTGAGTGAAGCCCCTGTTTTGGTTTAATTTTTTCTTTGATTTCTGGTTATTATTTAGTTTGGTTATTATTGTGGCTTGAGTGAAGCCCCTGCCTCACAAAACTCAAGTGAAAGCACCTGGGAAAGTTCTCATCCCACAGTTCCCATTTGGCCTCTCTGCTCCTGACAGGAGCGTTCACAGAAACAGAAGGCTGAGCTCAAGCTCCTGAGATTTTGCCAAAGGAAAACCCAAACCTTTCCCATATTGGTGAAGTTTGGAACGGGACCCTTGCTGACCCAGCTCACAAACACACCAAGCAAGGACAGAGCTATGGTAGGCTGAGATGTTTCCAGCAAACCCCCCAAAAAATGAAATTGCTCAAAACTGGAGGAGGACCCCTGGGACACGTGGGATTCCCACCACAGGAGGTCCAACCAGCTCCAAGAAATGACCCAAACTTTGTGGCAGGAGCATTGCTACAGCCACAGTAGCCCAGCAAGAGCAAGGCACTTTGCAGCCTGGGACAGCGAGACCCAAAGATTTTGTTGTCATTTTATGGGGACTGAAGAGAACATTGAAATTTTCATTGCTCTTTTGATTCATAGCACAGCTTCCATGGGAAGACCATGCAGCAATGCACCAATAAAGTTTATTTCAGCTGATTTCTCCCCTGATAACCATAAAACTCCTGCAGACACACACAACTGTCCGCACCCCATGTCCTGGGACCACTTCTGCCTGTGTCTTGCAATTTTTAATGTTTCAGATATTTCAAGTTTAGCATCCCTTAGCCTGGAATCAGAGATAAGAGTCTAAGGAATAATGAAGAAAAAAGTCAATTTGTTGGGGAACAGCTTTAAGCTTTCCTTGGCAAGGAGTTATCTGTGGTCCTCACTGAGAGAACCAGGCACAGTGTTACATGGACCTTTTAGGAAAATTAAAATGCCATTGCTACTCCACTGAAAGCCAGCACCATTATTCACTAATAAGCCTAAGGGATTTCTCCATTTCGTTGCAATTCCCTCAGTATCTGGGCATTACCCTGCTCTCAGTCACAGGTACATGCCAGAGTCCCTTCACGCAACTGAGAACAGTAAAATTAATTTGCAAATTGAATGAAAGCCCAGAAACCTGTCAGGAATATCTCCCCCAGGCCAGGCTGCTGGAGATGCTCAGCAGAGGAGGCTCCTCTGTCCCCGTTTCCCACTCTGCCCACTTTGCCAGCTCTTCACCACCGTGTTTAGATGGGGACATCTCATGAAAATTGGTACTTTTTTGTGTCAGTCTGCTCTGGCTTTGCACATCTCCCCACGTGAGACCGTCAGGATGATGTCTTGCTTTCCTCCTCAGAGCCACTGCAGATGGGAAAACACCACAGGAAAACTGATTTTCCACAGAACATAACTTGTTTTTACGGTGTATGTCAGAGTCACCCCAGAGAGGGAAGAAACCACTTTCTTCAGTGAAAAGGAATTGGAAAAAAAGCATCTGTATAACAACCAGAAAAGTTTGTTCTGTGAAGCCAGGAGCAGCAGAAATTCCCCATCTCCAGCTGGATTTAGGAAAAAAGACAGAACAGAAGAGCACAGACCCATTTTTACCAGCAACCACCTCACTCCCAGGGCTGTCCCGTGGTCCAGCATCACACCAAGGGACACAGTCCTGCTCAGGCAGAATCCACCCCACTCACACTCCTGAACTAGGAGTACATCCAGAGGTTCCACACCAAGGCCTCATTTCTCCACAGGAAATTTTTCCAGCTGTCTTTCTCCACAGAGCCACCCTACACAGCACCACAGGGCTCCCAGCACTGTCTCCTTCACAGAGGAGAGCAGAACAAACAGTTAAGGGTAATCCCTTCCCTGCCTGCTGCTGAGGAAGCAAATCTCCTTTCTAGGGAGTTTTACCAGCTTGTTTTCCAGTTGCTATAAAAACAATAATGATGATAAATTGCCTGGGCTTGAGGAGGTTTGCAAGGAGCTCCACAAGCTCCATCCAGGCTGCAGCACAGGGGGCAAAGGAGGTTTCACCTCCTGTTTGTGGATAAGCAGGAAGCAGGAGGAGTTGCTCTGTAAATCTGTGGGATTTGAGGGCTTTCTCGTCCCTGCAGAAAGTCACCTCGGTGGGACTTTCCTCCCTTGATGGTCTCAGGGAGAAACTGCCTCCATGAAAGATCAGAACCTCGGTGAGTCCCACATTTTTGTGTTCCCCTCGAGCTTCATTTCCACCCTCCTCAGAAACACCAGCCTGTCCCAGGGGAATGTTCTATAAACAGCCCCTAATTGGAACCTCTGCAGCCTGGGGCTCTCATTAGAGGCTGGGAGCTGCCAGCACAGAGCCAAACCAGGATGAGTTACATCCCAGAGCCAGTGGAAGGTGCAAAGGAAGCCACTGCAGGGAAGGTGAGACACTGGGTTACCTGCACAGCCTCCCTCTGCAGTGCTGGGGGAGCCCAGCAGCACGGGCACGCTGCTGTGGACCACCCTCCTTCTCCTCTTCTTCCACCCTCCTCCTTCTCCTCAGCCCTGTCCCCAGACTCAGACAAGGGGCAGCTCAGGGCTCCCCTCGGGGCAGACACAGCCATCCAAGAAGCAGTTCCACGTTTGGCTGTGAGGGGAGGTGGCCCCTGGATTGCAGCCTCCAGCTCAAGCCATGCTGCATCTCAGACGTGGCTCCTACAGACGCCCAACTAAAGCCTTCTGTTTGTTCCTGCTGTGCACTAAACTTCCCAAAACACTTCTCTCAGTCATCAATTCACCCTGAGGTCCAGACTGACCTTGGTGACACACACAGGGAGATGGAGAGGGCCCAGGAGGCTCCTCCAGGCTCGTCCCTCTGTGCTGTGTCCGTGCTGGGCAGCTCTGCCTTCCTCCACACAGCACCCATGGGCTGTCAGCAGCATCCACTGCACCCAGAGGGGTCCCCAGGCAAAGCCCCAGCCCCAGTGTGAGCACAGCAGGGCTCGAGTCTGTCTGGAGCTCACAGCCAGGAACCCAGCACGCTGGCTTTTACAATTTCCCAGCTCATGGCAATTTGGCTGAGTTATCAGCACTCACAGATAACCAGGCAGTTTCCTTTCACCACGGTAATTGCACAGAGGGATCAGAACCTTAATTGAATCTCTGCTCTTCTCCACGCAGGTGTAAACCAGGGGGGGTTGGGGCTGTTCTGCCTGTTTTAAATAAGGACTCCTCGTGAGCTGACAGGCACTAAAGCCTGCTGAACACCTCCTGTCACTTCCAAGATGCCTCTGGAGTCGGAGCGGGACAGATCCTGCAGGATGCTGTCACCCACCTGTGCCTGGGGCTGCAAATTGCAGGACAGAGCAGAGAGTTTGCCTAATTAGCTAATTCTGCTCATTTAAAACTCAGCAAGGCATATGATAACATGCAATTTGACCTGCCCTCACTTCAGTGAGTCATTATGTGGATTCGTTGATTGGTTTTTCGGGGTGATATTGAATAAGAACGATTGGAGACAAACAGGAGGAACATTCCCTTTGGAGAGGGGATTCCCCAACAGGGCAGCACCTCCAGCTCGAGGTGTGGGGCAGTCCAGGACCCTGTCAGGGACTCCCAGGGTCCTGCTGGTTGCAGCAAAATACACTTGGCTGCTGCCTTAAATACAAATGAGATTTGAGACTTTAGAAAAAAAGCGAGAATTGAGAAAAAGCACTTTTTGGATGTCTCTCTGCTGACTTGTGATACCCTTGTTTCCATCTCAGACACACATTCTGGCACTGCTTTAAATGGCAATTGTTTGCCATTGTCCCTGCAGCACGCAGGTGCCTCAGCAGGAAGGATCCCACAGGAACATCAAGCACTAATGGGAGATGTGGTTAATGCTGGTCAGACTGCTGGACTTTGGACAGAACTGCTACAAACCAGCCACGAGAGGCTTTCCTCTTGTTATCTATCTCTTCTATCTCCAGGTTCCTCCAGAACCACGTGGATAAGCTCTGGCTATTTATTTAGTGAAAGCAGCAATAAATAAATATATTCAGTAGCAGCAGCAGCTGAGATGATGAAGCACATCTGCACATGCTGAAGCTCCTGCCAGGAGCTGAGTCCCTCTTGCAGCAGCTGGAGGAGGGAAAGGGAGGCTGGGGAGCAAACACAGAGCTGCTGTGCACAGCTGGAGCTCCGGCAAATCACCCAAATCACCAACTGACCTTTTGAAGAGGTGAAGGATGAAATAAGCAGGAAAAGCCAAACCAAAGGTGATAATCAGTTTATCTGTAATTTATCTACAAATCACGTTTCAGCTTTAAGTTAATTCTTCCAGGACAAGCACTGGACATGGGGATAATTTTTCACCAATCCCCTGATGAGGCTTTTCCTTTCAGCTGCAGAGCAGAACTAACCAACCTCGTATCCCATCCATTTTTCTGTCTCTCTCCTGCCATTAGGTATCTGGGGAACTGAGCTCCATGTAGCTTTGTTGGCTGTCACAATGGACACTTGCCCGAGAGCAAAAGAACACACATTTCATCAGCCAGGCTTTCCCTCACCTAGAGGCAGCACTTGATGCTTTTTAACAGCAGTTAAGCAGCAGAAAAACTGAAAAAAAAACCAAACCCACGAGGCAGCCTCGAGCTGGGATGGTGGTGATATCATCCAGCCAAGGAGCAAATCCAAGATCCTGCGCTGATGGCAGAGGCAAAACTCAGGAGCCAGCAGCGATCCAAGTGACTGCTTTCATCTGTCTCACAGTAGGCTTGGAATTTCAATCAGGTGTTCCAGCCCGCTCCAGCTCCGGAGCTGTAATTGCATCAAAGAGCATCTCACGCCTGCTGCATCAAACACCAGGCATGAGGAGCTGCCAGAGGGAAATGAAGGCGGAATTGCAGCCATAAAGCAACGCTCATAAAAATAGCTGAGGCAAGGGCAGCTTCTCCACACTCACACATCGTACCTGCGTGGTGAGCAGTGTCTCCAGGGATGGAGCATTCCCTCAGGCCACCCAGCCCATCTCCTTCCCAGCACCAGCTTTTCACGTTTGTTGTGATTATTTCCAGCTTCACCAACTCAGAAGAGCAAAAAGAATCTGGAGCAGGTGGGACCTCCTGAGCCTTCCCCCATCTTGATTTTCCAACTGGTTCCACACAACTGACCCTTTTTTCTTTAACTTTTCAGGTGTTTCAGATTCTGTTCGAGAAATACCCTTTTTTTCTGTCTGAATAGGAACACAAGATTCATGGTGGGTGATAATTTATTTTTGTAGCATGACAGAAATGTTTTTTTATTCACAGATCCGTGTTAAGGAAAACCTCTCAGAGGGTCAGACCTCACTTGAATGTGTGAAAATATTCACATTACAGGCTGTTTATCAGCCCTTGTGAAGGAAACACTTTTCTTGTGATGAATCCATCCCTCCCATATCAGCCAGGACGATTCAATGCCACTTCCCTTAAATTCTTACTGGCTTTAGAAGAAAATCCTTTTAAAAATAAATTTTAATAATTAATTCTTCTTTCAATTTGAAGAAGAAACAACTGAAAGCTAAGAAAACAGCCACAGCATCTCCTCAGGGCCCCACATCACGAACAGGATCTGATTTATCCCATTGATTTATCCCTTTGGAATCTCCCTGCCTGGGAGCACCACTAGCCCAAAACAACATTTCCACGCAGCAGTCATGGAGGAGATAAAACATTAATGACACTCAACCAATTCCATCATTTTTTAAGTGTTTTCCATTCCCAACTGCCGCTGCTGGCAGAGGGGAGCATTTGGGGGTGTTTCCAGCTTGTTCATAGTAAATAAATCCCTTTCCTCTCCATCTGCCGTGCTGGAGGTGGCACAGTGGGTTCCCCTCTTCCCTGGAGAGCTGGAAACCCCTGAAACCCCATCAAAAGCAAGGACATGATTCAGGCTGGCTGTGAGTTATGAATATTCCTACCCCAGGAGCAGACACATTGGAGGAAGGCACGGCCACATCCCCCTCCAGCAGAGCCATAAATCTGCCCTTCACCCCAGAGCGGTGCCAGGAGCAACGTGACAGCCTCAGAAATGCAAATAAGCAAAGAAATAACTGGAGAAACTAAAACTGAACCCCTTAAATACCTCCTGGGTAAGTGCACTGCTCTGCCTCCAGTTCTCATCCACTCCCAGCCTACGCTGCAGCAGTGAAATATTCTGCCCGTTCCACTTGGGGATTAAAGAGCAAAAAGCAGTTTTCCACTTAAATGGTTGGAAGAGGCCGGGATGTGGCACACATTGTGCCACACACAGTCACCACCCCCCTGCCACCTCCATCTCCTCACTCAGCACCCCGTTCTCTCTTTGTCCCCCCACCACACCCCAGCAGGTGCCCCCTGGGAAGCCAGGGGCAGGACAGTCATTCCCACCTCCCTAAAGGGGAAACCTCGGGAATCCTGGAGAAAAAACCACTCTGGGAAGACCTTAGAGCACCTTCCAGCACCTAAAGGTGCTCCTCCCTGGGCAGGGACTCCGTACAAGGGCATGGGGTGGCTTTGGCACTGCCAGTAACGTGGATCCTGCTGTCCTCACCTCTGGACAGGCTCAGGACTGCAGGTTTAGCTGAAGCACCATCATTTCCACAGGGTTCTTCCTCCAGAAGAGCCTCCCTCCATCTCCAAACCACTCCTCTGATGTAAAAGGCACTGCTGGGCTCCCCACAGCCCTCAGCATTTGCTCTGAGCAGCCGGTGGGTTGAGGCAATTAATGTCTCGATGTGAGAGCAACTCTCACTGCTAAGTGCTCTCAGAGAGGAATAATTTCAGTAAAAATTCCAGTGCAAGAAGATTTAAGCACAAAATCTTTGAAGAACAAGGCAGAAGACCTTTATCCACCAGGGTACACAGCGTTTGTGCAGCATCCCTGGGAACTGCAGGCTGCTGTATGGAAATTAAAAGTCATTCTTTTTTAGTGTCTCTTACAGAGATTCAGCAGAAACATAAAATTTTGAGGTCATAGCGCTGATTAAAAACAACGAACTTTGAGAGACACAAAGTTCAAACCTCATTTTGTTCCTTGCTATTCTTCACACAATAAAAAAAAGGAGGCAGCAGAGCTCATGCAAGGGGTGGAAAGAATCCTGGGGCTGTACACCAGGAGCTTCATCTCAGCAGGTTGGGGACCACAGGGACCTTCTGACAGAGCAGGAAGAGGAGACCCAGACCTCCTGTAAGGAGTAGCAGAGGGGCAGGACCACAAACCCCATGCCAAGCAGCCAGCCTGGGGCAGCAGGACAGGGGTGCCAGCTCCATCCCAGCTGTGCTTTGCCAAAGCACTTCTCCATCACACAGCACTTAAACAAAACTTGCTTCTTTCCACTGATCCTGCACTGCCCAATCCTCACCCCATTCCCTCGAGAATCTCTCAAGCAAAAGCAGCAGAGAGGCACAGAGGGTTTTCCAAACCCTGGAGGGAGCAGGGCTGTTCCTCCTCTGCCCTCCATCCCTGCCCCAGCTCCTGCTCACACTGCCCGTCCCGTCTCCCTTCTTCGTCTCCCAGCTCCCACCTGCGACGTGTTTGCAGGGAACTATTTTCTGCAATCTGTCTGCCACTCCAGAGCCATTAACATCTTCCCACAATTCGGGCTGTCATTTTCCCTAATGATATATTTAAAGGAAATGATACCGCAGGCAAAGCATTTCTCGGTGATTATAACACATGGCAAGTAACACCAGCAGGCGTGAGTCACCCCACCCTGGCTGTGTCTGTGCTCAGAGCTCCAGCTGCTGTCTGCTCCTCCTGGCAGGCATTGCCAAGAGCCACAGGAGCAGCAGGAGCCCCCAGCCCCACATCCCAAGGGGTTTTTCCTCCAAAACCCCACCAAGCTGGGGCTTTCTGTGCCATACGAGGCTCTCCCTGCTCCTGCAGCTGTGACCAGTCTGTATCACTGAAGGGATGATGCCACAGGGTGCAGCTCCAGGCCAGTGGGATGGGGCTGCAGGGAATTTCTGATTTTAAATCCAGAGCAGGGCAGATGTAGAGGATTTTATCAGCATCTGTGACTGGTGCACTCGCTGGTTAGACAGTGAGTTAACTGGTTAGTTAGTGGTGCTACTCAGCCACAGGTTGGACTTGATGCTCTTGGAGGTCTTTAATGGTTCCATTCTATGACTCTGTATATTTTTCCTCCCTTTATGGCTGAGCCACCTGCACAGCAAAGCTCAGGGGCCATGCAGCACTCCCAACCCAGCCAGCCTCAGAGCTGCAGGGCAAACAGGCTATTTTAAAAGTCTGATCACCAAAAACAGAGAGAAACACAGCTACCCAGGCAGCTCCTAAGCACAGGGACATCCCAAAGACACCATTAACACCACCTGGGAGTTCATTTATTGCCATTAAGTTGATGAGCAGCTGTCTAAAACCCAGAGACAGGCAGCTGTCATGTGCATATCTTGTTCCAAACTGGGTTTTCTCAAAGGCAGGTTCTCTTGAGACAATTGGAAACTGCTCCAGCTTTGGCTTGTGCATCCCAAATAAAGCTACATGAGGTGAGAAAAATGCTAAATCTCATTTTAACAGCAATGGCTGAGACAGGTTGGTGTGGCAAGCCCAGCACATCTCGTGCCTCTGGTCATCCAAACTCCTGGTTTGGTTCAGTACCTGCAGCATTCCTTTCTCTTGCAGGTCTCTCCTGGTGCCATTCCTGCTGAAATCAAGACACTGGGCTTGTCCAGCTGAGGTTTTTTATTGCACTGCCATGAGCAGACTTTGAGCCTCCGGCTGTTTGCCCACTGGTGGCACTGAACAACCAAACTCTGGAGCTCTGAGTCAGAAAGCGATGAAATAAAAACAGGGGTGACATTCCAGTGCAAATACATAAGTTAAATAATGGAAATGCTTTTTTCTTGGCCTGTTTTCAGTTGATGTTGTTAGGTTTCAGCAGTTCCAGCAAGGTGGATCACTGCAGCAAGCACTCCCCAGCATCTGCTGAGCACAGAGTCATGCTGTAGCTTCTCAGAACTCCAGATGACAGGCACGTTTGGGTGAAAACCCCTCAGCTTTGACGAGAAAAGAGGAAAAACACTTCAATTTCCTCCTGGCATTTTTCACTGAAAGGCACATTTGAACTGCTGAGCTCGGGAGGAGCAGCTTGAGGAGGTGACAAAGTATGTCAGGAGCAAATCTGGGTGCACCCAGCCTGCCCGAGAGTCACCACAGGGTGCAGGGAGCTGCAAGCTGGAAATTTCACCATATGCAGTTTTCCAGACGGGAGCAGTAAAGGAGGTGACTTCCTTCAGATCCAAAAATCTGCCAGCATTTTGGGCTGCCGTGGCTTACACACTGGAAAAGAGTGGATGAGGAGATGTTCATCACCACCCATCAGCAGGGATTTTTCCCTCTGCATCAGGAGCGCTTCCCTGACCAGGAGGGCAGCTGGGGAGATCCAGGGGGACACAAAAGTGCCTGGAAGCAAAGGGAAATAAGCAGGGAACAAAGACAAATGTGCCTTTGCAAATACCCACAGCAGCTCATGGAGGCAATTCCCACAGGAGGTTACAAAGAAACCAGCAGCTAAGGAGGGGGAAAGATGGGAATTAGAAACTTCCAGGAAGGATCCTGCTTGGCAGAGGTGGGGACACGGGGTAGGCTGCCATCCCTGCCTCAGGGTAGATCCACCCCTAGAGAGAGAAAAGTAATGGAAGTGGTTAAAATTCAATTTAGAACATTGTACCAATGAAACCAACACAGCGAGTCACTTCTGCCTGTTTTCCAGCACGGCTCCAAGCAGCCTCCCCTGTGATTAATTTTCCCTTCTGTTGCCTTGGCAAGTTTGGGGAGACACATTGTCAGCAAAATCTGGGACAAGACCCCCCCAGCTCCCATCCAGCACAGATGGAGGAGGGCTCTGCACCACCTCTGTGCCCACCTGCCACCCACACTGCACAAATCACCACGTCCAGATGAACAAAAGAGTGGTTTTTTCCCCCATGCACACTCCCTCTCAGCCTCAGGGAGGGCAACACCTCACCCAAGGCTTCCCTGCACTCCCCCTCCTGCAAACCTGCCAAAATTCATAATTACTGAAGGGGTGGCAGTGAACCCTTCAGGCTGTCAGCACGCTGAGTGTTTGCACTTCTTCAGGATTAATTTCCATTAGGCAAGTAATTTGGAAGTTCCAGAAGCAGGGGTGTGCAATTGGGAGCAGTGTGTCACCAAATAACCAGCTCGGCACCAGGCAGATTCCAACCAAACCACAGCGATTTCACTGGCCAAGCACAGGCTGCAGCTCTGGAAGGAAAGGAAATGTCTCCTTTTGTCTGAAACACCACCTTTGGCTCCCTCACCAGGAGATGCTGTTCCCAGTCACTCCCATTCAGGAGGAATTGTTATTGCTAAACAGTGTCTTTGCTGTTTTGGGAAGAAAAAGCAGGATTTCCATAGGACTCTGCAGTTGCATGGTGGTTCTTCACTGCTTTGGTTAGGAATATCAGCCAGCTGGGGCTGGGTTGGGCACTGTGAATGGGGTTTGCACTAGGCAGTGCTCCTCAGGGTCTCCAAAAACCAGGATGTTGTGTCCCCAGGGGTTTGGAAGGGGAAGCAGTGGGAAGGGAGCTGCAGATCCCCAAAGCGAGATCCAAACACACAGATTCCATGTGGAGAGCAGAGAGCTTGAAGGGGTTTCCCTCCTTTTCCATATTATTTTCAGGAAACAAAATGCCCTGAGAAAGCAAACATGGGAAGCAACACAGAGGAGCACAGTGCCAAACGGGTCAGCTCTGCCCTCCCAAGGAGATCCCTCTCAGAGCACGGCTGGAGACACGAGAAGCTCTTTTTGGGAGCAGGGATTCCACAAACACACCCTCCTTACACCATTGCTGACTTCACACCCACCACAGCTCCACTGCAAAGTAAAATCCTGGCCAGACCCTCAGCTTCACCCCAAAACGAGCCCTGAAGCCTCCCATCCTGCCAGGATGGCAGCGCCACGCGTCCCCCACAGGTCCCAGGGGCAGTGCTGCTGCTGCTGCTGCTGCTGCTGAGAGCAGCACAGGCAGGTTTGGAGCATGCTAATGAGGCATGAGACAGCTGATCTGCATCTCTGCAGCCTTGTTTGGATCAACATAAATTATGTGCACTGGGTTTATGCTGATGAGTGTGTGCCTGCACCTACACACGAGTCTGCAGTGCTGCGTCTCCACTCAGATTCCCTCAGTCCAGGCTGAGAGACAAAGCCAAGCTCCCAGGGACCTCCAGGAGAAGCAGAGCCCACTTTGGTAGAGGGTAAGGAGAGCACCTGCCATGGAGATGAAAGGCAGGGATCAAAGGCTCCCAGTGCCTGGTGAGGGACCTCAGGGGTCACCGTGGTGGCTGCTGGCACAGGGAAGAGCAACTTCTTCACCATGTCCTGGTACCTCACACAGCAGCACACACACAGGATCACAGCCATCTCCAAGGGGAAAAAATTCCATGTGCCTTCACCTTCCATAAATGCTCGCTTCTCTTGCTGTGGAAAGGATAGAAAGAAAACAATAGATCATGGAAAACAGATATGGCAAGGTTTTCTTATCAACATTCCAAGCCAGCCACAAGGCAGCTGTAAGGACTGTACAACATCCCGGAGTAAGAATTCTGTAAATTCTCTTCCCTCCTCTTCAATATCTTCTATTTCTGTCCCCAGGTGGACAGGTTTAAGGCTGGGATAGTCCAAGCAGCACCTTTTCCCATCTAATGGGAAGAGCTATAAAGCCAGACCCCTCTTTATTGCAGGAGATCCTCTTCAGAGCTAATAAATGCCTTCCACCCTCGACCCCACTGTGAATATTTTACTGCCACTTAAATCCTTTCTTAGCCCCGATTTTGTTGCTGGCATAGGGATCAGCCAGCTTTGGATAATCACCAGGCAAGTGACGTGTCCTGCTCTCCTTTTTGTTTGCTCCAGCAGCAGAGCCGTGTCGCTGTCATGCCTGCTGCAGTCAGGTTTCCTACAAGTGCTTCCCCACAGAGCTCTGCCAGGGCAGCTCATTTCTGATGCTTCCCATCCTCGCTGCTCCCTGGGGATGCAGGGCAGCTTTCAGAGCCGACACAGCTGGCGGGGTGGAATTAAATCCCTGCCTCCAGGAGCCCCTTCCCTGCTATGCCAGAATCAGGTGGAATAATATCTTCTGACTTTGATATCCTTGGCTTTGAGGATAGCCATTACCAGAGCCATCTGCCTGCTGCAGTCTCTGTTGCTGTGCAGAACAGGACACCTTGACCTCACCTCCAACACCCCCCTCCTGACCTCTGAGCTCACACCACACTGCCAGAGACACATTTCCACCCAAATATGCCATTACAGCCACGAAGATCAGATGGCAAGTAGGGGAAAAAAAAATTCAATTCCCCAGAATATTTAATATTAATAGAGGAAGTGGATGGGAAAGTCGGGTACACTCTGCACAAACACTTAATATGCCAGATGGGCTGGAGTAATTCTAAGCAGTGGTTTAGTAAATGTCTTAAGAAGAAAATGAACACAGGCACAGATCTGCATAAGTGGCATCCAATAAATACTTCAATCATGGAGCATTAAAGACCAGAATAAAGCCTATTTACAAAATTTCAGTAGGTAAAAAAAACCCACTATGATTTTAATGAGATACAAGGGCTAATTAGTAACTGGTACTTCACAAGACAGCAACAGCTGATGAAAAAAGTAGAAAGCACCCATTTGAAATCTTCACTTCTGTGCTACTGCATTTTTTTTTCACAGCATTTTTCCTGAACAGTTTCCACCAGAAAAACTGGCAGGCAGATGGTGTTTACTAACTGCAGTGGTGGCGAGGAAAATGGTAAAATTTAGGCCTTTCAATCCATGCCCATCCTCAGCATCCTCCTGCCCAGCAAGGACAGGCAGGGACAAAGAGGGAAGTTCCCACAGCCCCCTGGGCAAACTCATCCTTTCCACAGCAAAAAAGCAAATGTGGACTGACAGCTCTAATCTAGAGACACATTTCTCCTTCCCATGGTAGACAACCTGCTTTTCACAGCCTTCACTTCCTTTGAAGCTCAGAGGAAGAAATGTCATGTGTCAGAGGGCTTAAGTGGGTGCTAAGAAACCTGTGTTTCCAGACAAATGGGTTTCTTGCCATTTCACATCACTCTCTACATTCATCTGTGCAAACAACAGTTGTATCCTCATTACTATTTTGAGCCGTGCTGTTGCCACGCTGAAATGTCACCCCGTGGCAGTGGCAGTGCTCCTTGCTAAAGAGAAGCCACCTTTGGCACCAGGAGGTGATGCTTATCCTGCTCTTACTTTATGAAAAGCCCCTGAGAGGGAAAAATAATTCCAAAACACTGCCATCCATCAGCTTCTCTTTCCCTCTTTCAAGAAGTGTTACTTCTTGAAGCAAACATTTGAGCATCCTCTTTTCAGGGGGTCCTGTCCTCATCATGCTGAGCGCTGGGAAAACCTCGTGCTCTTCCCTCGCTGTGGGTCACCCCAGGCTGGTCCAGCATTGCAGGACACCCTGGAGGAGCCACTGAAAGACCCCCCCAGGGAAACAGCAGGAGGCAAAATCCCAGAAAAACCCTCGATCTACAGAAATCAGGAGAACAAAAGCAGCAAAAGCTGTCACTTAGGCAAACCTGTGTGATCCAACCCCCTGAGTCACAGCAGCAGAGCCTGGAAAGCAGAGCAGGCTCTGCCTTGGCAGCTCTTCCCTTCTGTCCCATTGACTTCCCAATACCCTGACAAAGCCCTGGGAGATTCTCACCCGTCCCTCCTACCCTTCTCCCCAGAAATGGGAGCAGGCAAGACGTGTTCTCACAGGGCTGAATCACCACCTGCATCCTTCCCACACACCCACTGATACCCAGCACCCCACCCAGCTCTCCCCTAATGCTGTGACACGATGCTACAGGAGAGATGTTCCACCAGCGAGAGCAGCTGCCCACCCACATCATCCCTCTTTGAACATCTCAGCTTCCAGCTGACAGATGCCTATTATTAATTATTAATTATTAATTCCAGCACAGAGCAAAGTTATTCAGTAAGCCCCAGGATTTGTGTTGGCGCCATTAGAAGGAAGTAACAAGGCAGAACTGCAAAGAAAAGGGGAAGTTTGAAGGGAGAAAAACATTTGGTTCCAGGGAATGCCCATGGGGTGTCAGCATTTCTGGGAGGTAAGCAGGGTGGAACATAATCCTCCAAGAAAAGGTTAAAATTAACATTCTGATTAAGTTGCAGCTCACAGAAACCAGCTTACAGAAACAGGGCAAACAGGAGGATTCGAGTAGGAAGGACCCCCAGGGAGGGTTTGGGTGTAAAGGTTACACGTCTCTGATCTTCAGCCCCTTCCATGAAGAGAACTACAGCAGCACCCAGCTGACAGCAGTCCTGGATCCCCAGCCAGCTGGCATCATCCAAGCTGGAAAATACAGAGGGAAAAATGCTCTAGAGCAGATGGGAGCAGAGGAACCTGCACCATGATGTTACTGCACTAGTGGAGGCTTTGCTCTTCAGAAGCCTTTTACATTTCCTTATAACGGGATGATTTTTGTGTCATACTTGAGGACTACAAATTCCCCCAGATGGGGACAGTCCTGGCCTTGCTCTGTGTCCTCATGGAGCAAAGCATCTCACCTTGCATGAGAACAGGGCTCCAAGGCTCTGCTCAAAGCCTTCATCATCATCATCATCACCCCAGGCATCTCCCTGCCTTGCACGTGGGGATGAGCTCAACTCAGGATGATACATCAGTGCCATTAAACTCTCATCTCCTTGGATTAATTGGCCCTATGAACTTTGGGAGATTTGTAGAAAACAAATACGACTTTGGCAGAATTAAATCACCTCCTTGGGTGAGACATCAATTATGGAAAATGCCATTCCAGAGTCTGCAGAGATCCCTCAGCCCAAACCTCAGCGAGGGACCATTACAGATTTTGAGCAGGGATCACTATGGGATGTGCAATACATGGTACTGCTGTACAAACCCTTCACCCAGGATATTTTAGCAAGGAGCAATTCTTCAGTGGTGATCATGATCGGAACACAGAGCAGGGATGCTGCCCAGGAGGGAGGAGGAACGGGGGGAGACAGAAAGGAATAAAGAGAAGGAGAAATGCTTCAGAGCTGAGCACAGTTATGTGTGATGGCAGCAATTAGCACAGGGTTATGATTATCATAGCAAGCACATCAGTGGGATCCTTCCACAAAAGCACTCAAGGGCGCACAGTGAAATTTAATAGCAAGCTGCAGTGTGGAGGAAAAAAACCACAAAAAAACATATAGGGAAGAGCTGCCACAGAGTCCAGATATTAAACAAGCCCGTGGAAACAGCATGAAGGGCTCTGTGTAGTAAATCCTGGAGCAAAACACACACAGCAAGAATGAAAAATAAGATCAAGAAAGGAAAAACCTGTTTCAGCCTACTTTTTCTGGACCAAAAGGACAGGCACTTGAAGAACATAAAAAAAGCCAAGTGGGGTTTTTTGGAATCACCTCGAAGCCTCTGCCACATTTCCCCTTGTCCAGGCACCTGCCCTGTGCATGCCAAGCAGGAGCAGTGCTTTTGGCAGAGATCTGACTTGCATTTCCCACCCCTGTTTGCAGAGACAGAGCTGGTGATGCACTCTGCAGCTGGAGGGGAGGGTCAGGGCTGGCTTCATCTCTGGCTGCCCAGACACACTCTGGAACCACTCTGGGAGTCACAGAAACATTTGTGGGTCTCCAGGTAAAGCCTTGCTCGGCAGTGAGAGGCCCTGAGCCCCAAAGTCTTGGCTCTGGCTCTGCTGTGACAGAGAGGAACCAGCACCGTACCTGGGGGATAACACAACACATCCCCAAGGACACAACCTCCCCCTGCAAGTTGGGCTACAAAGGTCGATGGTGCCAACAAGAAATCTGGGTGGTTACTGGGTCACTGGTGACTCCCAGAGTTGGCTTGTCCCAAACCACACATCCTCTGAGTGCCAAGTCTCCCTGGCCAGGACTAAGAACAGCCAGAGCAGATCATCACCTCCTCCCGGGGCAGTGAGAGTGCATATCCAACTCCTTTTTCCTAATTTATCCCACACCTAACAGTCAGAATTAATTGTCTCCATCAAGCAGCCTCAACAATGGAGGTTTCCTCTTCCATTCACTGTTTCTGAGAGCAATGCAAGTTGCCATTTATTCGATAGGAAAATAAGTTGGTTTAGCTTCTTCCCTGTCATTAGTGGGCATCACATTAAGACCACAGCAAATCACTGAGGAGAAGAAGAAACACTTGTGCTAATCAGATTTAAAGAGTTGACAGCACAGTGCCTCAAATCAAGTTAGAGCACCTAATGGATGGCACTCACTGCCTGATGGAAAACGCCAGCATCCCTCTGGCTACACAATTTTCTCACCACCCAAATGCAAACTCCCCTCAGCAGCACCACAAATTCCTGCACACCTCCAGGAGAGTTTGGGTTAACTAAGAGTTAACACCAAAGTAGGAGGTGGCAGCAAACACAGGTCACCCTTGGGTGACAGGAGGGGTGTGCAGTGGTGCTGAGGCCAGAGCTTGTGTCCTGCAAGCCCAGCCAGGGACAGCAGGGGAAAGAGAGCAGGGAGAGAAAACACTTAACAAGGTCCCCACGTGGGTTCAGATTTCCCCACAATTTCAGCACCGTGCCCTCCCCACACCTCGGGCACCTCGCTGGAGGTGAATCTGTGCTTCTCATGGCTCCCTGCAATCAGCTGGAGGGAGAGAGCAGAGCAATCCCCCATCCCCGGGGCTCCCCAGCATCCCAGCCACGCTCCTTTGCCCTTGAGAAGCAAACAAGGGGGTGGCAAAGGACCAAGGCACTGCTTATCCATCTGTGTAACAACACTAAGGAGGTGGGGAAAACGCAGATGGAAAAGCAAAGCATCCTTAAGAGCTGGCTGAGCCTTTGCACAAATCCAGGACGTTCACAAAGTCCAGCATCAACAGCTTGGTGAACTGATGTCTGTGAAATAAGAAATAAGCTCCTGCCTCAGGTTTCTGTTATTTCACACACTCCCTCATCATCCATTGCTACCTGTTCCCTTCCAAAGCAGCTGTGAATCCCAGTTACCCACCCAGACCATCCAGACACCTCCCTCCAGTCTCTCTGGGACAGCCCTGCCTGGTGCTGCCCAGTAACAAATAACTTTTAATGCAGCAGGGAAAGCCATAAGGAGCCCCTGGCACTGGAAAACAGAAGGGAAATCAAACGGGAGCTAGAAACAAGACAGGTTTTAATTGCAAAGGTGATTTTCAAACTTAACAAGGCCTTTCAAGGGTTTGCTATTGGGCATCACTCAGTGTTGAAGTTAAGAAGCAGCACATCAGGAGCTGGGGCTGGACTGAGGGCTCGTAGAATTACAGGGAACACTTTATACCTCGTTGGAGGCCAGAGTAAATAACCAAAGTGATCCCTCCAGCTCCAAAGGCAGCGAGCTCCCCATAGCAACCAAGTCTCTCAGAGCACAGAACTCCATGAAATTAAACCGGAGCAAGGGTTCCCAAAGAGAACTGCTTTAATCTGGTGCAATTTAACACAAACTGCCCTTCCATGTGTGCCTGCAGCCTGCACATGTGACCCCCAGCGCTGATTTATCACTCTGGGTAGATCAGAGCACAGCAGAGGAAGCACAAATCCCCACACAACCCACCTCAGCTTGCAGACTGTAGATAAAAAAAGCTAAAAGATGTGGCCAGATGCATCCAGCATCCCGAATAAAGGCAGACATGCATCTGACATGCATCAGACATGCATCCCATATTATGGGACCTCCTTTCCAATAGGAAAGGTACCAGGAATGTAAAAAAGCTCACAAGTACCCCCAGGCCAGCTGTCTGGGAGGGCAGGCACTGGTATTTTGGCTGATGAAGCCCAACCCAGCACTATTCAGAACTGCCTGAGCTTGGAGCCCCTTCCAGTGCCTAAAGGGGTTCCAAAAGAGCTGGAGAGGGACTTTGAACAAGGGCTTGGAGGGACAGGACAAGGGGGATTTGCTTCACACTGACAGAGAGCAGAGTTAGGTGGGATATTGGGAAGAAATTCTTCCCTGTGAGGGTGGTGATTTGTCCAGTTAATTCTTTATGTATCCTCCCAGTCACCTGGGGACACAAGATTTGCCCAGTCCAGCTCAGTAATATAATTTTCTTTGTTTCCTCTATCCAGGGCTTGCAAGTACATTTTATACATTAACCTGAAACTTTCAGCAGCACGATTAATTCAGCAGGCGAAGCTATTCATAGGGCAGCTCTCACTGAAAGATTTGCAATATGAGCTAATAAAATAAACAACAACATATGGGATTGCAGGGTGGATCAGCAGAATGTAATTGAGTGGACTGGAAACTGGCCAGGATAGTAAAATTAATTATTCTATTTTCTTTTCATGACCAGGGGTGGTCTGGGTTTTGCATCCCCCCAGCTCCAGGTATAAAGTGAGGGACAATCCCCACTTATTTTGAGAGCACAGCGAGCCCAGCTAAATAGGGGGAATGGCATCAAACCTGACAAAGGGCAGGATTAAATTGTGTATTAGGGCTGGTGCCTGATTGGGCTTCTGCAGCCCCACAGCTGCACCTGACCCTGCCTGAGACCTGGGGTTGATGAGTCCTTAGAAGACCTTTCCCTTCCAACATCCCACCATGGGCCCCACCTTCCCTGCCCCAGAGCAATGCTCACCATGCTGCAGCACATTTCCCCCAGTCCTTTCCCCTTCCTCCATCAGCCTGCACAGCAAACTCTTCCCAGAGCTCCATCCTGACCCAAAATGCTCCCCACTGCTCACACTCCCCCTCTGATCAGCCCCAATAATTGCATCAGATTGTCCTGTGTGGAAGGAGGGGGAAGTAAACTACCCAAGCTGCATCCCAGGAGGCCAAAATGCCCAGAAACGGCTCTTTCTGTGGGAAATAAACAGCTGGGAAGAGCAGTGAGGTCATGATGAAAGACAGAGCCAGGGAAAGCAAAGCTCTCCTTGACTTCTTCTGCCTCTAGAGAGCATTGTTGCATTTTCTTCCCAGCAAGAGACAGGAACAGAGGCATCTCCAAGCAGAGATGAAACCGCTGCAGTGGTACATGGCAATCTCACATTAACCCCCTGAACACCTCTGCTGTGAGCTGTGAGGATGAACAAAGCCTTGCAGAGGAGGGCACTGGAGATTTGGACCCAGCTCGCCTTCCATCAGATGCTCTTTGCTGGCTCACAGCAGAATTTCTGAGGAAGGGACAACTGGTTCAGATCTTCTTTCTCAGAGATGTGAAACAGCTCCTCAGCACCCCAGGATGGGGGCAGAGAACCCAGGGGAAGCCCCTGCAGCGGCTGGCAGAGGGAGGAGGAGGAGGGAGGAAAGCCCTGTCATGCATGTGTGATGCTCACCAAGGCTCTGTGTGGACACAGCCCCTGCACAGCACCAAGAAACAGCCCCAGGCCAGACTGACCATGAGTCCAGTGGTGCTGCTCACCCTCTGCTCATGTCCCAGAGACTGGCTGCTCACACCCTGCCTGTGCCCTGCCTGCAACACCAAGCCTCCTGCACCTTCTCCACGGACACCACAGCCACCTCTCCTCCCCACTTGCTCTTCCCCATCCTCCCATTCCTCATCCCTTCGCTGCCCGCTCCCTGCTAAGCCGAATTCATTATCCAAAATCAATTAAAATATATTTTTGAAGGAGCATCATTGCTGTTATGGAGAGAGAGGTTATTACGGGTCCAATTTGCTGTGGATGGAACAATTACTTTCTCCCACACAGTGTGAGTCAGGCTGCAGCTCCCAAGGCTCGGACTGCGGAGGCGCAGAGGTGTCTGGTGGGAGCTGAAGGGTGATCTGGTTAAGCTGATGGGCTGATAAGAGGGCAGCAGAAATTTGTGGGAACGCTCTGTAATGAGCTGAATCCACTGCTCTGGCAGAGCATTTCATCCAGTGTTATCTCCTTCCCACCAGGAGCGGGTCACAGCTTCCCCAGCAGGGCAGGGGAGAGGGAGCAATGGAGCAGGAGCAGGGACAGGATGGGACCAGAGGGACAAGGGCAAGGGGAGGCATGTGAAGGGTAAAGTAAAAACTCCATTTTGTACTAGCTCAGCTTCTGCAAAGGCATTTAGGATGCTCCATCTGCAGTTCCAGCATGTCTCAGGGGAGGACAAGAGCTTCAGCTTCCCCAGGTCACAGCCACCTGGACCAGTCAGGTTTTGCACTCACAGCTGGCTACCCGTGAGCCGAGGGCTGAGCACAAACTGCCTGACTCTGCACGTAGAGCAGAGTTCAGGAAACCTACAGCAGCTCTGCTGCATGGGGAATGTCTGTGCTAAGCTTCAAGCTGCTCCCCAAACTGTTCCCCTGAATGCTGCACCCCTAATTTTGCTTTCCTACTGTGCCTCATACAGGGCAAGCCCCACTCTCGTTCAGTTGTTGTAACTTCAGGGCAGAGGTTTGGGGTCATCTCTCCCTCAGCCTCTCTCCCTGCCACCCTGCAGGAGAAAGGAACTGGGATCCTTTGGCCACAGTGTGCTGGCTCCAAGAGCATCTCCCTTGGACTTCACTGCTCCAGGTGAGGGGCTGAACCCAGCCTCACACCAGTTCCATTGCACGGGGAGCCACTTCTTCCCCTGAAAGGGATAAGCATCCCCCAAAAACCCTGTGGGGCTCCAGGAGTGGAAATTACCCAGAGCACATCTGAGTGACTCCTTTGCTGAAGTTAAATTTCAGAGAGCATCTTCCCAGCCCCTGGAGAGGAGTGACCAGCAGTGAGCAGGTAACGGCAGTCGACTCCCCAGAACCTTTGGATACTTGGAAAATACTCAGCTCAAATTGAGAGCTGCTGTCTCCACACACGGCCAAGCAGCAGGACACGGAGCTCACACAGAGTTCACAGGTGTCACACAGCAGCTCCTAAGTGCCTCTCCCTGCTCCTTGCCCTGCACTCTGCTGAGTGGATTTCTGTCCCAGCTGAGATCTCAATCACTGTGCAAACTCCAGTCTTGAGCTGGGAAGCCACTGCCCTCCTGCCACCATGCACATCCCTCCCAGAACAACTGAAGGTTTTCTTCACAGGCTCTGGGCACAGAAGGAAGGAATTGTTCTGGGGGTTTTGCCACTGGCTTTCCTTCCTTCTGGGGTTTTATTTGGTTTCACTCCTCCCCAGAGCCCTGCTGTCTACCCCATCCCACTGTTGACACAGATGATCCCTGGCCCCAAAGATGTGGCTCCTGTCATCAGCCTCCCCTTCCACAACTGCAGGACTCACTCACGAGCACTCTGCTCATTGCATCACTCCACTCTTCCCCATCACAATCCCATAACATGGTAAAGAAATAAACACCTTTATTTTGCCCTTTCCCAGCTGCACATTTCTTTTCCACTGAAAAAGCCCCTGCCTGGTGCTGCAAATGGACAATGTCTTTGAAGGCATGGTGCTGGGTGCTGGGGCAGCAGGGGTTTGGGACACAGCTCCTCATGCTCCAAATGTTTTCAGTTTTTTAAGTCACAATGGATTAACGACCTTGGCATCCTCCCAGGTGAGAGACGGGTGCCCAGCGTGTGCTGCCATCAGAGGGTCTGGGTGCCCAGGAGCTGGCCAGACCTGCAGGAAGAAAACAAGCTGGCAGCTGGGCAGGAGATAGGACATCAAGGATCTCTTAGAGGTGATAGAGAATCTCAAGGTGGAGTGTGTGCTTTTCCCAGGCCTCAGGAAGTTGTGCAGCACAGTGGAGGCAGAAGGGCACCAGGGAGCTCACCTCTCCTCCTCCTGCAGGCTCTGGAGCTGGGAGCTGCCAATCCACCCAGAAAATGAGCATCCAGGAGCCTGTGTGTCCCTCTGATGGGTTGACAGCACCCTGTGCCAGGACACCTGTAAGAGTTTCCTGGAGCTTTCCTCTCCCACTCACCCCGGGCCCTGCACACCCTGCTCATAGCCCTGCTCCAGGCAGATCCCAGCAGGCAGCAAAGGGCTCTGATGTGAACAAAACCACCCAGCCTCTTCCCAGCAGAGCAGGAAACACAAGCAAGCCCCCCCAGGAATGACACCAGGGCATTCATATGCTTGCCCGTGCTGCATCGGGAGCAGGGAGGTGGGACATGAAGGGACAGAGGTCTTGCACAAACCAGCCCAGCCTCACAGCTCACCCTGAAGGCATTAACCATTCCTTGCTTTGGCCTCAGAATGAAAGGCAGTGCCTCAGTACCCCTGGAAAGGCTCTGGAAAACCAATAAACTTGTCAGAGGAGATAGGCTCTGAGTCAGAGACCTCGCAGGAGGGGGGCAGGGGGATGGATGATGCCAGCAGTGAAACAGAGAGGGTCTGGGATGGCAGAGGGCTGACAAGAGCAGAGCAACCCCCAGACCCAAATCCATGGGGATTCTCCCTGCAGGAAATCCCCATTTCTCAAAAGCCATGGGCAATCATTCAGAGGTGCTTCACCCTGCAGAAAAGCTTCCAAAAAATCACCCTTCTTGGGGGGATTTGGCACCATCACCTCAGCCTCTGCCCACAGCAGCCCAGACCAAACACACCCAGTGAATCTGTGCAGAAATCAGAGCACAGCCCAGGCGATGCAGTGACTAAAGGAAGCCAGAAAATCATCCTAGACTACAAATCACCTGGCCATGCACTAGAAATAAAGCTATTTTCAGCCAGGAAGTGGAAGACGTTTCCCTTGTTCAACTGCTCCCTGGGCAGCATTCAAAGCCCCGCGGCCCCTGCCGGTAGAACAGAAGTCGCAGAGCGCAGCCTTTGTCCCGCGGCTCCTCGGGAAGCTGGGCTCAGCGGGACAGCCTTCCCCGGCACTCACAAGGTTTTGGCAAGAGCTCGGTTTTCACACCCACTCAAGCAAAAGTGTATTTTCTAGCAAAGGAAAGTATGTCAGGGCATTGATTTCTTGGGCAACTGCACCGCAGAATGGATGGAGCTAAACTCAGAGATGCATTGGGCTGTTGGCTGCAGACCAAGCTACCTAGTAAAAATGCTTTAAAACCTATTTTGTTTTTTTTTTTAAGTTTTTTTCTGGCGCATTTAGAGAACAGCCTGGCTGCTCTTAGGCCTTCCCTTCTGTTCTCGGCTTCCCCATCCAAATAAGAGGGTGGTGCCACTCGGGGTCCCTCAGCATCAGTGCATGGGGGGATGCTTCCATTGAAAATTAGGCAAATGGGAGAGAAAAAAACCCCAAAACTATATGACTGCTGCTGAAAATGGTATTCACCATTCACCATTCACAGTGGGAAGCAAGAAATGATCCCCAGAGGTACAGCCCGGCTTGCCCAACATCCAGAGAGGAGAGGACATCAGCACCCCAGCAGTGCGGAGCCCGGGAGAGCCCGAGCTGCAGGAACGGGAGGCTGCACCAGGACGTGTCCTGCTCCTCTTCCTCCCCCTCCTCCTCCTCCTCCTCCTGGCCAGGGACCTTCCCAGCCGGCATGGGGTCACACCATGGTTGTTCACGGGCTGATGATCACAAGTCCTCGTCCCCCCGTGCCCAGGAGCTCCGCGAAGGAGCCTGGCAGCCCAAAGCGCTGCAGAAGGCGGCAGACGGCTGCTGACACCTTTGTCCAGCAGGATTTCCGAGCCGGCTCTCAGCAGCAGCTCTGTGAATATCCAAAGAGGGTAACGTCAGCCTTTAGCTCTGGGAATCAGCGGAGGATCAATCGAGAGGCATCGCATTTAATCACCTGCCTTAACAGCTCTGCATCCGACAGAGGCAGGGCGTGAAAAGCTCATCCCGAGCAGCGCCTGGGAGCGGCCAAGAGCCGGCTCCCCCTCTCAAGGAGGGCAGAGTTCTGCTAACAACAGCATCCCCGTCCTTCCACAGGGACGGCGAGGGCTGAGCAACCCCCCGGCCTTCATTTCACAGAGCTTTTAATTGGCCGTGCAGGGCTTTGCTGTGGCTCCGGGGGAGGATGGAGCTTGGCTGCATTCCGAGCACGAGCTCCAGGCACAGCAAGTGTCTGAAGCCTCCCCCGAAGTTTTCCCTCTCGTGTTTCCTGTAGCTCATGGTGTCCTGGGATTTCAGATGCTTTGATGATGATCCTGGTGAGTTTTCCCTTCTGGCCTCCAAGGCCCCTCAGCAGATTTGGACAGATGGAGACAGGAGCAAGCAGCTTCCAACTGCTTCTCCATCCATCCCACTTTGGTTTGGAAATGCTGAAAAACAGGAAGCAATTGGCTGGAGAGATTTGGCCACCATGGGCTCCATCTGCAACCACAGGCACCCATCATGCCCCCACACACCCAAGGAAGGCGTGGGCAGGTCCCCCTGAAGCCCCCACCCTCAGCTATCCTCTCTAAACCCAACCCAACTGCAGCCAGCAGACTGGCTGAGTTAAGGGAAGGTTTAGATTGCATAGCAGGGAAAATTTCTTCACTGAAAGGGTTGTCCAGGACTGGAAAGGGCTGCCCAGGGCTGTGGTGAAGTCACCATCCCTGGAGGGATTTAAAAGATGGGTAGATGTGGCACCTGGGGACATGGTTTAGTGATGGTTGTTCTGAATGGTCTTGGATGGTTTTTCCACCTTTAAAAATTCTGTGATTCTGTCACAAGTCCTGGAGGATTTTCCCAACCCCAAACTGTATCCCTGAACATCTCAGCCACCCTCCAACCACACAGTCAGATGGTGGCTGGACGGTCCACACACCTTGCCCATCACTGCCCACCTCCAGTTTCTGACCCTCCCCAGCTCCTGCCCCAAAATCCCAGCACAGCCCAGCACCCCTGGCTTGCTCACACACACAGAGAAAACCCTTTTGCTGGAAGGATAAAAGGAAGGTTCTTTAGGCATCACTGGAGAACCTTCCCAACAGGGAGCACTGGTATAGGTGTTTTAAGACAGCCGTAATTTCTTTTGAGTATTTCTCCAGGCACACCTGGATAAATTATTCACAAAGAATAAGAGATGAACCCATCTGGAAATAAAAAAGGAGAACAGACCATTGGGATCAGGCCAGCAGCTTTTTCCTGTAATGCTACTGCCACATGCAAGGTCCCTGCTTTCCTCGTGAAAGAATATAGCAATTATTTATATTGGTTTAATGGAAAGGGGCTTTGTCACATGAAATAACACGCGAGCAGGTCGTGAAGCAGGGAATAATGAACAGGGAATGAGGCTGTACCCCTGGATAAACAGGGCAGTAGGAAGGGGGGAACCCACCCACCATGGCAATAATAAAGAAATCATCATCATCACAGAACCAACCCAGCTAATTTTTCCTCCATTTCCATGTTAGCACTAAGAGCATTGAAATTCTGTTGCCATTTTTAGAGAGGAAAACATATTTCAGTAATGTTTGTTGGAAATATCATTAGGACAACAGTCACCCCCGCAATGTTTTATTGCAGGCAGTTACTTCCATGCTGCCATTCGCAGAGATTACTCCCCAAATTACTTCTAAACATCCAAATTGCAAAGGGAAGGAGTTAGTCTGGTGCTGGGATTGATTGCTGTAGTTTCTCTTGCAAGACTAATAAGAATATATCTATCTCTTCTGCAGTGTTTTGCTTAAAGTGGTTGTGGAGCATTTGGTGGAGGGGGGGAAATGCTTCTCCAAGGCAGCAGAGCTGCCTGAAAAGCTGTGACCCATCACCCTCTCCAGTGGAGCCAAGTGCATCAAAGCAAATCAGAAGGACAGCTCACTAATCTGCCCTTAAAAACCTATTTCCCAGGCATAACTGTGCTTGGAAGGTGGGAAAAACTCCTAAAAAATAAAATTTACCCAAGGCAGTTGAAGAGTGCATCTCACAGCAGTGTTAGAAAACAAACACCTGGGATTAAGGCTCCTTTAATCAACATTTACTGCAGGTTTAATAACGTGTATTAAAAGCAGGCAGGCAAATGGTGTTTGGGAAACGACAGGAAAATAAAGCAGATAAATGCACTAATTGCAGCTTATCTGACAGCTCTGTGTTCTCCTCCACAGCTGAGACTCCAGATCAAGTACTTCTACATTAGTCAGGATTGATTCTCTGGGATCAAGCAGGCCTCAGGGTGGGGTGACAGCAGCGGATGGATGGGCACTGTGTCTCACCAAATCCTGGCAGATTGCTCTGTCCAGGTACTGCAGATTGAAAAAGGAGGCATTCTGCAGCTGCCAGCAGCTGTTTGCAGCAGGAGAGACTTCATCTGCCTGGTTTTACAACACATTTGAGCAGGGCTGCTTTACACTCTGAAGCAGCAAGAGGTTTTATGTCTGTTTGTGTGTTCAGGTGGGATCCAACCTCCTGGGAAGCTCCCACCCTAGCAATCTGTATACAAAAAAATCTGGAAATCTGTATCTTAGCCACATGCCATGAAGAAGAAAAGAGATCAAAATGGAGAATCTCCATGGGGCTGATGGGTGCAGCCCCGTGGAGGTCAGGAGGCTCAGCTCTCCCTCTCCAGGAGTGACCATTGCCCCCGGGTCTGGGGACACGCACCCCAAGGTTTTACAGATCCAGTGTCACATCTTCACTCATCCAGAGCTGCCCTTGTCGAGGCTCCAGAGATCACATCCCTCCAGTGCAGTTTTTTTCCGTGGCTCCATCAATTCCAACGTTATTGAGCCAGGAGAGGTCTGACCAAAGCCTGAGTCCCTGCATGCAGCAGCCATCGGGAATTTTGGCTTTCCTGCCCGTTTCCCACTGAGCAGCTCATCTGAGGGGGCTTGCTAAAACCCTCCCTTCCATTTAGTGCTTATGCAAAGAAACAGCCAAATCTGGGGTGGCCTCAACTGGTTTTGCAACTTGAAGGGAAGGCCTTGGGGGGGCTTTTCCTGAGGCAAATCCCAGGCAGATAGCATCTCCTCCGACCACAGAAACCAGCTCCCTGTTGTTCTGTGCAACCACAGCATCTGCAGCCCCTTGTGCACAGTCATCAATCACGGCAGACGTGGTGGCAGGGCCCTGGCAGGGACCGGGGTGTCAAAGTTCCCCAGCTCACGCATTTCCGCACAGGGCAGGGTTTAACGAGGGGAAAAGCATCCACTGGAATCACCAGCAGCAGCCAAAGAGCTGACCCAGCAATTCAAAGAGAAGCTTTTTTTCTTTCTTTTTTTCCTTTCTTTTTCTTTCTTTCTTTTTGTTTTTTCAGGAAAGAAAAGTGTACAGAAAGAATTGTTCCCAAAGCTCATCACTGACAAGCTCTTCAGGGGAGCTTCCATGGGTGCTGATAGAAAGGAGAGAGAAATGCAGGAGTAAAATCAATTTGCTCCTCTGAGCTTTGGGCTGTGCTTGCCCGTGGATTTCTTCCCCCTGAGAAGCAGTAACACTCACAGGTTAACTCTCCCCTCTGCTCCTCACAGAGTGCAGTTGTTACAAACATTCTGTCCTGAGCATCCTAAACCCAGGAGAAACCTCAGCACAAGCCAGCCTTGCCCCTGAGAGTGACTTCCCCTGCAACTCGTGCCAGCATTTCAGAAAGAAATCCTTCCAGCCAGCTCCAGAGCCAGCTTTGGAGAGAACAGCATCCTTCTGCACTCCTGCTTTCCTTCCTCAGCCCGGAGCACAGATCCACCCACTCCCCAGGGAGCTGCAGCCGGATGCCCACAGCAGGCTGAGCACATCGGGCACGCTGGGCACTGCCAGAGCACTGAGCACATCAGCCCCAGCTTTTTGGTATCTCCACTCTCTGAATGAACCAGGAGAATTGCTGTGCTCCCCACGGACACTCTTCTCCTCCTAAAGCCACAGGGAGACCATGCTAGGGGGCTGCAGATCCCAGAGGGGCAGTGGGACGTGTCCCATGGCAGAGCTGGCCGAGGCCACCTGGGACTCTGTGCACCCCTAGGACTGCCCAGAGGTCAAAGACATCCTTCAGAGGCCAAAGACCTCCAAAGACATCCTTCAGAAGCCAAAGACATCCTTCAGAGCTGGCACAGCCTGGCTGGTTGGTCCTCACTGAACTGGAGCACGGAGCCTTTCAGCTCTGCCAGCCCCACCGTGCTGCTTCCCCCAAGCCACGGAGAGGAGACCGGGCCCTGCTGGGCTGAGTTTCTTCCCCTGGGAAACTGCCCCTCATTTTTAGGATTGCTGATTTCACAGTGTGTGCAAAGCAGTGTGCAATGGAATGAACCACAGCCCTGTGTCCACTCGTGCCCGTGGTGCTGCAGAGGCTGGGATGCTCCTAACAGAGCAGCCCAGGGAGAGCCCCTGGAGCCTCCCTGCCCTCCCAAGGATTCTCCATGCCCCTGCAGACTGAGGATGTTTCTGGATTTCCAGGCAATAAACCCCCTCCTTAGTGAACCTGCTGTCACAGCCACACTGGGGCTGTGGGGATGCAGGGATGGAAATTTGCAGGCTGGTACCCCTGTGCTCCAGGATCAACGGGCTGAGTGGGCAGCACATATGGATCAAAGCTTCCCAAGAATGCCCCAGGCTCTTCCTAAAATCCTTTCAGGCACCTGAGATGCCTTTGGACCCCTCCCTCTGCATGGTTTGTCCTAGGCAATGAGTTCACCAGGCAATTGCCAAAGGGGTTGCAGCCTGCTCTGGTGCACAGGGGATTTGAAGTCTTTATGGCACCCCAGCCTGACTGGTGTATCCAGCTCATGCTCATGATTTGCATAAAAGCAAAGCTCAGACCATGCATGGCTTTGCAGGGAATCTCCCTTTCCCAGCCACCACACTTCCCTAATGCCAGCACCCAGCCCTGCTCCACATCCCCCCCTGGTCCCCAAAACCAGTTTCCTCTGCTCAGCCATCCGGGCTCTCCAGCCGGGTTCCTGGTGAGAAGAGGAGAAACCCGTTCTCCCAGGCTGTGATTTTCAACCCAGAATGATTTTCATTAACTCTGTCCCCGAGGCACAGAGGGGGACAGGCCACACAGGCGCTGAGCAGCCCGGAGCTTGTTGGAGTCAGAAGAAAACGAGGCAGAGCTTTGCTTGCAAAGTTAATTTGAACCAACCGGCAGCTGGTGGAGCAGCCAGGAGAGCCTGTCCCACACCAAGAGCCAGCATTTTCCAGGGACACCACAGAGCTGGGATGCCACAGAGCTGGCAGGGAGGGGACAGCAAAGGGCTCAGCCACAATGTTCGGGCACAATTATTTCAAGAGCGCTCCAGGCACGTGAAGATGGGTTCTGGTACAGGAGCTGGGGATGTGCCCTCACTCACGTGTGCAGCTCAGCTCCAGGCAGGGCTGGGGGACACCAGGAGAGCCCCAGGGGTGGTTTTTGGAAAGCTTGACCCCTCCTGCAGGCAGGGGAACGTGGCATCCCACATGGGATACTGCATTGTACCCCCTGTGCATCCTCCCTCCAGCCTCTGCTGCTCTCATTTCATGCCTAATTAATGGAGTTTTATTATTTTGTGTAATACAATGGCTGCAATAAAGATGCAATTACTCCAGATGGAACTCAAACTCGAGAAAAAATTGCATTCAGGACTGGTGAAACACATCTCACCAGGAGTGGATGGACACGGAGCACGGAGAGGGGCTGAAAAACCAGGTGAAGTTTGAGGAGGTCAGATTCCTGTCCAGGCAGAGCTGTGGCAGGCTGGGCTCTGTCAGACAGGCCAGATGGGAACAGCACCTGAAGAATCCTCCCAGCTGGGTCACACAGCCAGGGAAAGATCCCCAGAGCCACACACACAGGGCTGGGAAATAAGAGCAGGTCCCTGGGACAGAGTATCAAAGTGGGTTTGATATCATCTCCAGCACAGGAGACAGATGGAGGGTTTGGATCTGCCAGGCCAGAGCCAGGCAAAGATGCTGGGCATCCAAGCAAGGGGAGGGATGCCTGGGGATGTATCTGGCTGCCAGCAGGATCCCCACAGTAAAAGGCATCTTTCCAGCATCCCTCCTGCCTTCTTCAGCTCTGTTTCCCTGGCTCTCCTCTTTGGGCAGGAATCCATGCTCACCCCATTCCAGCTTTTCCCCACAGGCAGCTCCAGCACGCCAAGGAAATCCCAGAGGCTGCTGCAACTGGCTCAAAACCACCGGCCCTGTCAGCTGGTTTGAATTTTCCTTGTGTTTGCAAAGGCAAAAAAAAAAAAAAATAGATTAAATGGCCTTTTAATCCTTATTCAGCATCGCTCTGAAGGTTTTTCCAGCTTAACTCAAATGTAGCACCGATGCCTTGCTGTTTGCTTTAATAGCCCAAGGGGACTTAAAGCTGGCTCAGACTGTGTCAAATGCCCCAGAGAGCTCAGCAAGGGCAGCCAGGCTCTGTGCACAGCCAGGAGCTCCCACAGCCCTTCCCTGGTTTGTTCCCATGCCACAAACCCTGTGCCCAGCTGCTGAGCCCGTGCCACCCACCCAGCACGACTCCTGGCCCACAGTGCTGCCCACACTGATGATGGAGCTGGAGAGGGTTTTGACAAGGACATGGTGACAGGATGAGGGGTTATGGCATCAAACTGACACAGGGGAGGGTCAGGTTAGGTATAAGGAAGGAATTCTTCCCTGTGAGGGTGGTGAGGCCCTGGCACAGGGTGCCCAGAGAAGCTGTGGCTGCCCCATCCCTGGCAGTGCCCAAGGCCAGGTTGGTGGGGACTTGGAGCAGCCTGGGACAGTGGGAGGTGTCCCTGTCCATGGCAGGGGGGTGGAATGGGATGAGCTTTAAGGTCCCTTCCAAACCAAACCATTCTGGGAGTCTCTGATAAGGCTCTAGGTATCAGGATAGCTCCTGCATGGCCCTGCCTTCCCTCAGGAGCATGGGATGGGTACATGGCAAAGGACAAAGGGTCTCAAGATGTGCGTGGCAGCACAGGATCAGCTGGAGGCTGCAGTGGATGGATCAGCCCCATCTGCATCACGAGGAGGGGGCACGACATCCCACAGCAGCCCAGTCCATCCTCCCTTCATAGCCCATCAGCTCAGTGCTGGCAGGAGCAGGGCAGAGCATCCCGGTGCCAGTTTACTGCCAAGGAAAGTTTAATGTATTTGTGCAAAGCACAGCATGATCAGAGCTCCCTTTGGTTTCTCTCCTGATCCAGCATCACAGAAGGACCTGTGGCTGGCCCCTGCACCCAGGGACATCCCCCTAAACTGCAGCATATCTACAGCATTCACCAAATTCAGATTATTCAGCATCTTTATGCCAGCTGGTCTCTGTCTCTCCCCTTTTCCTCTCAGGGTTCGTCAGGTTTAATTAAAATTCCTATACTGAGGCTATTATCTGCAGTGTGCTCTGCTGCCTGCCTCGAGCTCGTCTCATTAGGAATCCACCCCTTGGTGAATGGAGCCATATTTAGGAAGCAATAGATGGCCAGTGTTGGAGTGTGAGTCGTTCTATTGACCCATCCCCTTGACAAGAGAGATGCCCCAAGGACCTGTTCTCGGTGTCCTGTTCTCATCCATTTCCAGCGAAACAATGATTTGGTTCAGTGCAGGAAATTACAGCCAGGAAAGAGGAGGAGGAGGAGGAAGAGGTGAGCCTGCCCTGCCCCAGCACTGATCGCTGTCAGACTGCAGGTCACACTGCCCAGCACAGCACGGGGACCCACCCTGAGCACACCCAGAGTGTGGGTCTGGCTTTTAACCATCCTGAAGCCAACAAACACCCACAGAGCTTCTCCTTTCCTCCCTCCCTGGGAAATCAGGTCTCACACGGAGGTGATCTTTGACTCTGCCTCCTCTGGTCTCACACATCAAACCTCTGTGGGGTCCTCGTGGAAGCAGGAATGGGGATGGTCTGCAGGGCATGACAAATGAGCCCTCTGGAAGAGAGGGAAATGGAGAAAAAGAGCCACAAACAACTTTCAGAGGAACAATCCCAGGAAGCAAAAGCAAACAGAGAGGCTGAGTCAGCTCCCATGGCCATGGGCAGCTGTTCCTCCTGGGTCTGTGAGGCAGCACAGTGCTGCCATGGGGCTGGGGACAGCCACAAGGTCACCCAGCCTCGCAGGCCACCAGCCCCCAGCACCCAGAGGTGTTCAGCAGCTCATGTGTCTTCTTGAGCACACCCAAAGGGAGCCTTCCCATAGATATCAGCTCAACCCCACACGGTTCTTTCCCCGAGTGTTTTTATCTCAGCCACTCAGCGAGGAAACCTGCTCGTCACTCAACTCTGCTCTGCTGAGAAAGAGTTCACAAAAACCCTCTCAAATGCAGACTCCATCACTGAGGGGATCTGTGTTGGGTTGGCAAAGGCAGGGAGAGACCAGCAGCAAAGCAGCAAAGGTGCAGTGGCAGGAGAAGAACAGCAACGCAGAGCAGCCTTGGAGGTGCAGTGCAAACCCAGGAGACTGACACGGCCGTGGGCTTCAAAGGGCTGGTCCCAAGCCCCCAGGACACCAGCCCTGTCCTGCTGTGGGCAGTGGAGCAGCACAAACAGAAGCCTCAGGCCAAGCACTCTGGACATGAAGCACTTTTTGGGCCCTAATTGAAGCTTGAGCCCAGGATTCAGATATGCTCCAGATAAGGAGAAGTGAAGAAACACAACGGCCTTCCTCCTCTTCCTCCTCCACCTCACCACTGTCCTCAGAGGAATGCATGTTCCAGCAGGCTCCTTTGGTCCCCCTCCCACCCTCTGAGGCACCCCCAGCCCCAGAGCAGCCCCCTCCCCTGCCTCTCCACACACTCTCTGCTCCCAGCAGCAGCTGTTTGCTCCTTTTGGCCATTGCCTGCCGGTTCCCCTCCTGTACATCCCCTTCCAGTTTGGATGCTCCCAGTTGAGAATCAGAGCTCAGCTGTTTATGATTCCCAATGTAATCCCAGGCCACAACACGAGGCAGGGTGTTCAGCCATCCCCTGGGCTCTCAGGGCTGAGGAGCAGCAGCTGAGTCAGCAGCCAGTGCTCCCCATGGACAGATGGCAAACCCTCAGCTCAGCTCAGCTCCTCCAGCAGCTCCCAGATATTTTTACTGCCTGTTGCTTTTTCGCCTCTGTTTGTTTTGTGAGCTGAAATAAGCGGGGTGATGGGAAAAAGAGATCTCCTGCTGAGCGTTGCATCAGAGACCAGATTCCCGTAAGGATTGATTTCAGTGGAAACAGCAAGGCCTTCATTTCTTTGGCAGGGTGAACTCAGCAAGGGCTGAGCTCTGCATCACCCAGCACAGCAAAGCAAAGCTGGCTTTCTGTGCTGAGCACCTGTGGACCTTCCTTTGGCCTTTTTAGTAGAGGAAATGTGTCCAGACACCATCAGAAGACTTTGTTGGTTCAGAAAATCACTGAAGATGCTTCAAGCACAGAGCCAAGAAAGCTCCATCCGAACTGTCCAGGGCTTGTTTGAGTCAGTTTGGCACTGCTGAACCAGAGCATCATCCACTGCTCAAAGTGGGCAATTCCAGGCAGGCAGAACTGACCAGAGGAGCACATCAGTGCCTGCCCACACTGTGGTGCCCTGCCCTGTCCAGAGATGGAGCCGATCCCCAGCATCCCTCCAGGTCAGCACTGTGGGAACATTACGGGGATTTGGGAACATTAAGGGGATTTCCCATTCAGTGCTTTTACTGACTTCTGGGGTGGCATCATGTGATCTAAAGTCAAGTTCTTGAAAATTGGGATTGCATCACCAATTTGTGTCTCCCAGCAACAGTGCTCTGTGCTGCAAAGCAAACTGCCCAGAGCCCAGCAATCACTTTTAACCCCAGGCAGGCCATGGCCACAGGATGAATTCACAGGAAAAACAAACACCCTGACACTGCTTTTGTTATGCCACAGATGAAACTCAGTGAAGACAGAGCAAAAGTGAAGAAATCCCAGCTGGGAGGATTTGGGGAATGAAGAAAGAGCACAGATAGGCAGTGCTGAGCTTCTCTTACAATTTCCATCCTTAGGTCTTAAAGAAATCAATAAAATCTTCCTGAACAGAACCTTTCCCCACAAGAAAACAGAAAGGATCACAGGGTGTGAGTGTGCCTCTTCTGCAGCCATACTGAAACCATCCTTCGTCTGGATGGCTCATCTGGGAAGGGCAGCTCCTGTGAGAGCTGCAGCGAGCTCAGGGCATGGCCCAGGGGCTGGGAGGGCTGCAGGATGTCGGAGCACAGGGATGCACACTGGCACCAGCAGGAGGAATCTGGGAATGAGCTTCTTTAGGAATGAGCCCCTCACACATCAGCGTAAAACTCCTGTTGCCACAGACCTGCCTCGCTCCTGCCAGAGGAGAACAAGGAGCTGCTTTCATCCTTCTGCAGGAGCAGAGATGAGGCTGGAGCCCAGCACCAATAAATTAATGGAAAGCCTTTGCTTTCGAGCAGAGGCACTGCAGATCTCAGCAGGCACATCGCAGCTTTCTGCTCCTGCCCAGATGAACATTCAGCTGGCAGGGCAGCTGCAGGGACAAGCTCTGCTGACACCTCTCTGGGACACAGCAGCAGCTCTGCCCCAATTCTTTGGTGTCCCAGAGCTGTCCTGCAGCTGACAGCTCAGACCCTGGGGTAGAATTCTTTCTCCCAGCCCCACTCTGTTCACAGGTGAAAGCTCTACCCCCTGCTCACTGCCCTGAAGCAGCCTCCCATTCCCAGTCCCTATTTAGTGCCCTGTTTAGGTTTATTTACCCTCTGGGGTAGCTGCACTCCTGCAGCTGCAAGAAAAAGCTGAGTCCTCTGTGCCTGGAGCCAGGGATGTTTATTGGCACTTGAAATCCCATCCCTTTGCTGGCCCACCCCACCCTGGGCAGCGCTGGCAGGGGGGCAGCTCAGTGCTGCCAGCAGCCTGTGACAGCCCCGTGTCCCTCAGCCTGCCCACCCAGCACTCCCAGGGACACATGGGCAGCCTTCGAGCCACCTCTCCAACAAGAGCCTGGGGAAATACTTTGCCCTGTCCACCCAGTGGCCTCCTCCCTGCTCCCAAGCCAGAGGTTTTCCCATTTGTGCCAGTCAGTAGGAGCTCGACTGAAATGCAGCAGCCTGATTGTCCAGTGATGGTGAGAAGAGGAGCAGAGGAAGCTGCCTGTGAGCCAAAAGCTTACCATAAAGAAATAAAATGAGGAACTAACAGGGACATACAGCCCTGGAGGCTGGCAGGGACATGAGTGGGATCAAGGGGAGGCAGAGGGTGGCTGTGGGAAGGAGGGCAGCCCAGAGGGGTGAGGTAGGAGAGGCAGGAGAGGCAGGAAGCAATGCCTGAAGCAGCATCCCAGTGGAGGCAAGCTGGCCCACAGTGAGTTTGTTGAGGCCAAAAAAGGATATTGCAACAAGTGCAGGGGGATGTGATGAAAGAGAAGGTGAGAGTTTTAGCTTCAGGAAAGGCTCAGCAAGGTTATGCAAGCTGTTGAGGTGCCCAGGATATGAAGACACGGGAGGAGGCAGGAGATGAAGACAGCACTCAGATTCTGGCAGCAAAGCAGCATCCTGGTATTGCTGAGCTCAGGGAATCCCTGAGCTGAGAAGGAGAGGTTCAAAGCTCTGGCTTGGCCGTGCTGTGCTTGAGAGGGTGGTGAGACATTCACGAGATGTCAGAGAGCTCCTCCGAGATATGAATTTGGACAGGGAGAGGAGAGCCCAGAGAGGGGCTGCGTGCCTGAGTCATCACCATAGAGATGGTATTTAAATGCAGCTGCCATGAGATTACCCAGAGACACAGACCAGAGCAGTGGGCACGGCTCTCTGAGCTCCCTGGGCAAAGCAGGCTCCCACAGCAGCCCAGCAGCAGCCACCAAGGGGCAACAGGTGGCCAAAAGTGGGACATGCTCCAGGCAAGACTCAGAGCCAAACAGCCACAGCCCTGCCTCGCCTCCAGAGGATGACTTGGACCCTCCTCCTCACAAGTCCATCTCTTTTCTGTGTGCTGTGTGCTCTCCACACAGGAAATCCAGGTCCTCGAAGCATCAGACACCAAACTCAAGCACTTCAAAGAGGGCTGAGCTGAGCTTCTGTCTCACCTCTGCCAAAGAGGGGGAAGCAGGGGCTCACAGCCCGCAGGGGAGCCACGAGGGCAACTCCCACCATGGCGAAGAGATCGCTGGGGTCAGGGTGAGGGGGCACGAGGAGAAGTGCAAAGGGAGCTGCTGTAAAGCTCCGGGCTGTGGTCAGTCCTGGAGAGTGTGACCAGGAGGTGGCAGGCTCAACTCGCCCATGGATGGTGGCTCTTCTGCAGGAGGGCTTGGCCTGGGGACAAAATCGCTCGAAATGTGCTTCTCACCCATCAGAAGGAAGCCGGAGAACCGAAGCGCTGGAGGAAGAGGGGAAAAAAGAGATGGTTTGGGCTTCTTTGAAAAGCAACCACAGCTTGGGAGAGACGTTTCTGCCACCAAGGCTGATGCCCACCAGGGACACAGTGGTGCTCAGTGCCGGGACCAGCGTGGGGACAATGGCCAGCCTGGCACTGCAGGAGATTTTCTCTCCACTCCTGTTACAGATAACACACGGGAATCAGTGGAGAGGGGGAACATATCTGCATTTCCAGCTGTCCCTCCCCACTCCCGGCACCCTGGTCCCTGGGAGAGCATTTGAAACATTGCAATCGCTATAATTAGAAGTAACACTCACTTTCCAAGAGGAAACTGTGCAAAAGGTTGATTTCCTCTTTAATGTCATTTCAGAGCTGCAGCTCCAGTGGTGAGGGGGTTTGCCGAGCAGCAGTCCGGATCACTAAGAAGAATTAAGAGTTTCCTCCCACTTTGGTGGGGATTCCTCGCTCCAGGTGCAAGATGCCAGGTCCTAAGGTGCAGAGGAGACTGAGCTGTTCTGCCCAGTTCCTGTGGGAAGAGCACAGCCAGAGGCATTTCCATTATCAACATCCCATCGGTATTATGTGTTGCCCCCAAGGCTAATTAACACTGCTGCACACAGCACTGACTTGGGAATGCCAAAGACTTTGGGAACTTCATTGCTGGAGCTTTCAACAGAGCTGCAAGTCACAAGCAGGCTCCCTGTGATTCCATACAAGGAAATATTCACAACATACAACAAAAATAGCCTCCATCACTACACGTTATAATCACATCAGGGAGTCTCCAATCTCTGCAGCAATAAATGATGCCCTCTCTCCCCACCCGGAGCACTCTGCAAACACCCATTAACCCTCCCAACACCCAAGGATGGGCTGCAGAGACCAAGGCACAGCCCTCAGACAGCGAAAAAGCGTGGCAGGGAGTCAGCAGCAACGCCTGGACTGTAACAAGCACTTTATCTTCTCCGATAATCTCAGAAACACAAGGCAAGTTTAGTTTGCCTTGTCCTCTGCAACCTTCCTGAGACCTTAAGGCCAAAAGAAGCTACTACATTTTCTCCCCCATTCGGAGTTATTTTTGTGCTAAGCCCAGGAACTTGTGATGGATAAAAGCACCTGCAGAAAGGTCATCAGCCACAGCTCAACATTTTTCAGAGATAAAGAAGCTCCCCTTGGCAGAGTGCTCTGCTGTTTCAATCTCACACTATTCAAAAGGTTTGCCTGGTTTCTAAATTGGACTCATCTGCATTTTGCATACAGATGTTGATCCTTGCTAAGCCCCACAGGGCTGCCTGCTGCTGCACAACTCAAGCACCACAATCAAACCCTTTTGATAAGCTAAAGGCAAAGGGCACTTTGATCTCTCAGAAAGACACCAGACCAGTTCCTGGAAATGTTCCTTCAGCCATGAGGATGGAGCCTTGGCAATTTCTGCAATGAATTTTCTCGCTCAGATGCCTCAGCCCCTCAAACAAACTCACCAAATAAACCCAGATTCTCTTTCTGACCACCACTGACACAAAGGGCATTTCAGTCAGTCCCAAGATGGTTTTCTTAAGACAGAATTAGGCTCAGCTCTTTTATTTAAAAAAAAAAAAAAATCTTAAAAATAATATTCTCAAACATTTTCAGACAAGTAACCAGACAACATTTTTCCACTCCTTAAATCCAGCCTCAGAAGTGAGATGTGCCATCCCCGAGTCGTTCATCACCTTTGCCCTCCTCTGTGCTGGCAGAATTAGATGTGTGTGTGTCAGCCCAAGCTGCTGATCCCTCCTGCCTCCCCAAAAAACATCTGCAGGGCTGTGAGTGGCTTCTCTGGAAGTCGTGGCTCCCATACAAGGCAACGGGTCCCTGGCCAGTGAAGGGCAGCTGGAAAGGCCTGACCAAGTAAGAGATTGACTTGGCTGAGCACCATTGAATTCTCTACAGGGGGGACAAAATACATTGAGGTCACCTAAGAAAAGTGAAATATCATGTCTCACTTGTTCCCAAAGAGTGATTTAGATTCTGTGAATGTCGTGCTTGGTCCCAAACAAGCAGAGAAGAAACTGTACCTGGTGGTGAGTTGAATGCCCTCCTCCTCCCGCTGACTTCAGAGGGAAGAGTGCCTTGGATGGATAAACTCCTCCACCAAATCTGCAGGTACCCTCCCCATGCAGCAATCCAAAATCTCCAGTCTGGGCAGGTCCAGGCTGCTCTGCAGCAAGGCTGATCATCAGCATCTGCTCAGAGAGGCTGTGGCTGCCCCAGCCCTGGAAATGTTCAAAGCCCAGGCTGGGCTGGGTTAGTGGAAGGTGTCCCTGGCCATGGCAGGGGGTGGGGAACGAGCTCAACACAAAGCAGTGTGTGATTCTGAGATTCCAGGTCAGCATCAGCCCATTCCTACTCCCATTCCCACTCCTGTTGCTGGGCTGCAGCTGGCAGGCAGCGTGCAGGACCCTGGGGAAGCTCAGGTCACTCCACACGTGCCCCTGAGGACCTGGCCTGGTTGTGTTTGGAAAGAGAAAGGCGATGGCACACGTCAGGCAGATTAGAAGGTGACAAATAGATGGACAGGCAGGCAGACTGACTGCCTTTAAATAGTCTTCATATTTTTGCCATGATATCTGTCTGCAAGGGTTTAAATTATGAGCCTTACTTACAGCTTCGAAAGAATTTAAAACCCTTAAATCCTTGTTAAAAACTAAACTAACAAAGCTTGGCTGGATGCTGCACTTTTAATCCACAATGAAAGCCGTGCATTTGATTTGAAGGGCTAAAGAGCTCCTGTGAAAATGCCCTGCAAACACTGAGCCCCAGCTAATGACCAGCCTGCTACAGAAATGGTTTGCTGTCAGATTCAGATCCTGGCTGAAGTGAGTCTGTCAAAACTCCCCCATCCTTCTGAGTGAAGGATCAGGTATTGGATGTGCAGTTTGTCCTGTTTTAAGACACCTCACAAGCAGTAAATGACACATTGAGGGCACAGATGTCGGCAGGGATATGGGAGAATTCATTTAGCTGCCTCTCACCCCGGGGAGTGCAGGGAGAGAGCAGCAAGTCCCAGAGTTAAACGCTTCCAGCAGGACCAGCTGCTGCAGCCCCTCAAGCAAACCAGCCACACATCCCATGAGCTCTGCACACCCAGACACAAGGAGGATGTGTCAGGTGAGGCAGACTCCCAAACCTTTGTAAAAGCCCTTTGTAGATGATAAAAGTCCCAGAGAACACCTCCAGTTCCTATCAGTCTTTATTTATCATCCTCTTTAAGGCAGACAGATGGGTTAACTTCCACCTTCCCATACTGGGCACTCTTTGCAGAACTGCCCCGCTCACGGGCCAGCCCCAAACTTCCCAGCTTCGAGCCCAAAACTGCAGCATGGCCAGAGCACGAGCAGGCCTGAGAGCACAGCAGCTGTGCCACTGCTGTGCCCCTGCCCACCGCCTGCCCCGTGCCCTCCGGGGGAGGAAGCTCCATCCTGGCTCCTGCAGAGCTGTCCTGCTCTGAGGGGAGCTACAGAGCTGGCTCTACCAAGGAGGGTGAAAAAGGAATGGGACCCACCCCAGAGCTGGGAACATCCTCACCGTGGGGACTTCCCCACCAGAGGAACGCGCTCGCTGCCAGATGTGCTGCCTGTTCCCCTTCCAGCCTGCAGCTGGATCTCATTGCCAGGGGAAAAGCTTCTGCCTCCTCACTATTCTGTTTATTCTGCTAAAGACCATCATCATTCTGCTGTTTGGGTTTGTTTGGGGTGGGTTTTTTTTAGCAGGCTCCTATTTTTGTGAGCTCATGTGCTGCGCTCCCTCTGCTGGCTGGCTCACTTGGGCTGGGGAGAGGCTCTGGGGAGAGAATCATGGAATCAGAATCCCAGAATGGTTCAGGTTGGAAGGGACCTTAAAGCTCATCTCATTCCAACCCCTTGCCATGGGCAAGCACACCTTCCACTAGACCAGGTTGCTCCAAGCCCTGTCCAACCCAGCCTTGAAAACTTCCAGGAGAGGGGAAGGGAAAGAACAAATCCCTGCTCTAACTGCCTGTGAAATGTCACACCACAAAACCTTCCCAGGCCCCGACTCCTCAAATGTGAGTGTTAAGACCTGAGGGAGGCATTTTTGTGTCAGCTTTACTCCTTATGGCCTGGGTAAGCAGAGTCCTGTCAACAAAGAGAAATGGGTGGTTTGATAAAATTCAGCAGATCTTTGTTAAGGATGGAGAAACTCTCACACTTGGAAGTCCAGTCAGCAAAGAGACAGGGCTGTACTGCTGATGGTTCAGAGCTGTGGTGTTCAAAACCCCTCAGCACAAGTAATTACAGCCAGCACAAATGGTGAGCAAAAACATGAAAGCAGATCTTGAAAATCTTGGTTACAGAAAACCTCCTGAAGGGTAGGAAGCATCTCATGAAGAGAAACAAGGAAGGTGTTTCTGCAAGGAGTCCTCCCAAGCCTCTCACGCTTCAGAGAGCATTTCTCACTCACAGAACAGCTGTTGGGAGCCATGGAGCCATCCTTCCCTTTCTGGAAAGCTGGTGGATGGGATTAAGCCCGGGGTCCTGCAGCATTCAGAGTGCTATTTTCGTCATCAGAGGAGCAGAGAAATCGTTTGATGGACATTAACCTAAGAGCAGGGAGTTTTTCATCAACCCTATTCAGTAGGCAAGCCAAGAAACAGTGAGGGCTCTCCAAATCAGCCAAATAAAAGGCAAGAAAACCCCCTGTATAGATGCTTTCTTGCTAAAACTATTAATAAACACCACACATTGCGTCAATCTCTGAAGGTCAAAGCAATCTTTTTCCCTAGTGGAAGCTCTTAATGGAGGTTTTTGAGCTGCATTTTATGCCTAAATGTGCTTCTTTAATGAGTGCAATTTTACATCTGCTCAGGTAAAGAGCCTTGTTGTACATTTGCTTTTCTTCCATGGTTTTATTACACCTATTTGGCTGATGATGCCCAGCCAAAAGAAATGAAAGATGCTGGGAAATAAAAATGGAGTTCCTGAAAGTGTTTGCCTTCATAATAAATTTAAAAAAAAGAAAACTAAATAAAAACAGCCTTATAAAGCAGCATGCTTCAGTAGCCGTTTGCTGAAATTTCACTGTACAACTTTTTCTCATGTAAAAAAGGCATTTAAACATAAAAGAGAGGAATGATTCTGCTAGACAAACTGTGACATAAAAAGGCAAAATAGGATGTCTGTGAACAGCCTCTGCCACCGAGGCCCTGAGGGCTCCCTGCACTGCCCTGAAGCAAAGGAGGGGAGTGGGGGAGTGAGGATGGGAGCAGAGGGAGAACCCTGACAGAAACCATCCCTCTGGGGCTGGGGCAGCTGGGCTGGGCTGGGCTGGGCTGGGCTGGGCTGGCCAGGAGGTGTTAGCCCTGTGTTCCTCCATCTGTCATTTCTCCCAAGCCTTCCCGGGGGAAAAAAAAAAAAAAATTACAAAAGATCATTTAAAACATCTCTATCTACACAAATATATTTAAGGTCTGTTTCTTCAGCATCCGTGAGGAATGCAGTGTTCAGACACAATCATCTGCCCTCGGAGCTGTTGTCAGCCCCAATCAACAGCTGGGCCTGGGAGGATCCCTCTGCTGGTCCAGAACGTGTCAGCTACAGAGGTTTTCCAGAGAGCTTTGCTGGAGTTTGATTTTTTTTTTTTGAGTCTTATCATGTTTTATTTAGGAGATGTACTGACTATAAAGGATTTGTGAGATAGAAGGGGCTTTTTGCTGTCAAGAGCAGCATCACAAAAATTGGTTTTCTGCAGCTCTCATACCTTATTCCCTTTGTGTTATTGGTAATTACGTAATGTCAAAAGAACCTTAAGGAGAAGATGTAGGAAGAAATAATCTCTGTTCCCCAAACCTACTGTTCTGAGTTACAGAAACAACAGTGAGTGACAGGCAGCAAAAGACAGATGGGGAGAAGGCTAAAAGAGATCTCTAATTCTATCAGTTTAATGAGTTCCTTCCTTATCAGCTTCAGCCCTTGTCCAAATCTGCTAAGTGGTTTTTCTCAGAGATAGAATCACTATGAATTAGTGTGTGGCAGCTCCTTTTGTTACACAACTGAGCAGATTTTCAACAGTTCAGTCCCTGAAGAGCTGAGCTGCTCTCAAAGCCCGGCTGCTACAGGGACAGCAGCTGAGCTCTGCTGACCATCCAGCCTTGTGCGGGGCCAGGCTGGGAGGCCACAGCTCTTCCACACACCCAGGGCTGCCTGCAAGGAGTTTCCAGCCTGGGGTGGGAAGCCAAGGAGCCTCTGGGAGCCAAGGCAGCCTCCGGGAGCCAAGGCAGCCCCTGGGAGCCAAGACAGCCCCTGGGAGCCGAGGCAGCCCCTGGGAGCCGAGGCAGCCCCTGGGAGCCAAGGCAGCCCCTGGGAGCCGAGGCAGCCCCTGGGAGCCAAGGCAGCCCCCGGGAGCCAAGGCAGCCCCTGGGAGCCGAGGCAGCCCCTGGGAGCCGAGGCAGCCCCTGGGAGCCGAGGCAGCCGCGGCGCTCACAGCAGGAGCCTCTGTTCAGGCTGAGTGTGTGTGGCTGCAGCCACACTGAAGCAGCAGCAGTCCAGACTGACCTGGGAGGTATTTTGCAGCAGCCTAGGAAGCAGTGTTTGGGGGCGGGAATCCATCTTTCCTTCATTGGCAAAGGTGTTTTCCACCTGGGAGAGCAGTGCCCAGACTGAAGCAATCCTTGCTCTCCGCTCTTCTGCCCAAGGAAAGCATCTGTGGGGATCACCGGGGTCCCAGAGCTCTTTGATAACCTCTACAGTGGTGTGGAACAAGGATCTCACTCGTTTCTATTTTACCACCATGAAAAACCCTGTGCTGTTTCACCTTGGACCACAGGAATACCAGGAGCTGACGTCCACTTGGGAAACTGGATAAACATTAAACCTCAGTGTGCAACCATTATATAGAATTTAATCCCCACAAAGGCCTCTTCCAGGAACAAAGAGAAAGCTTGAAACTAAAAGAGCCAAATAGCAGGTAAACCTTGTTCATTAGGCAAGGGCACTTCTTTCTCTGGCATGTTTGGAAATCAGTTGTGTTTTATAAACTGCAAATTTAAAATGTGACTACATTTATTCCTCCTTGTCTTGTCCAGAATATTTTCTCACTGGTGAAAAAGCTGTTCCTTTCTTTGCCACAGAAGTCAGGGATTGATGCCACGTTTTGCCTGGAAGACAGAGGGACACGGCACATTTCACATTCATGAGGACAGGCAGGACAGGTGCCACTGAGGCAGGGACCCTTTGAGCCACACAGCTCAGAGCTGGGGTTTTGCCTTCTGATATCCATTCCTCTGATGCTTGGGTGACAGCAGGGAAATACATTTCAGTTTTGGAGCAGGATCTGACAGGATTGATGCATTGCTGCGTTCGGAGATTTAATACACATGAACAGGCACTGCTAGATCTGCACTGGCTCTGATCAAATTAAACACTCTGCAGTCAGTCTCCTGAATTTCTGTTCACAAGGAACAAACATCGTGGAGGTGGGAACCTGCATTTTGTTATGGGCTCACCAATATAACACTGTAATGAACCATTTATGAGCAAGCCTTATGAATAACTGTTTTACTCTGGGTTTGGATTTAAGGGCTCTGATAGAAATGTAAGATTTTTCAGCTTCATGCAGCGACTGACCTGAACTCAACTGCTTAAAAGCTGTATAGATTAGCTGAAAAGAATCTGAGCTACGTTAGCTACACAGGAAAAGAAGCACAGACTTAGAGTCTGTGCAGAAATACCCAGGCACCTTCATGAACACATGCCAAACAGATGCACAGATACAGATACACACACACATTCTGTAGGTGCACCCCTGCGCATTATTTGTAAGCACAGCTATTTTTAAGCCCATTCAAATCTGTGGCAAATGAGTGTCTGGAACAGAAACTGTTTTCCTGTGCAGCAGCACACGCCAAAGCAGCAGCCACACAAGGCTGAGAAACCACCCCCTGCACCTCCTCTGGGGCAAAGAGCCCTGCTGGTGCCTTTGAACCCGCACACCACATCAAGGGGGAAAGGAAAAGCAACACGCCAAGCACCTCGACAAACATGGATTGTCTTGTTTGCTGTAATCACTTCAAAATGGCCAGAGCAGCCTCCAGCTCCTGCTGTGCCCTGTTTCTACTGGAACACCTTCCCTATTCCTGCTGCCCACATGATGCTCCCCGAGCCCAACAGGACTCTCAGGAGGTGGGACCTCCACTAGACAGCTCGGGAAGAACTCAAAAGTTTCAGTTCCTGAGCAGGTTTTGCAACACCACCCCCCTGGAGCCCGAGGGGACGGGGCTGTTTGGGGCTGCTGGCTCGGGAGGCGCGCACGGAGCTCCCCGAGCTGCCCATCCCCACACCCCGGAGGCAGGGGCAGCTCGGGGGGTGCCAGCTGCCAGCAGCACCAACTCTCCACCTGAACCCAACAGGCCCGGCATCCCCCTTGCACCCCTCAATGTCATCCTCAAAACCACTTCCTTCTTCTCCCCAGCACATCCTGTGTGATTTCCTGCGTTGTTTTGTAAGAGCAGCACAAATGAAAGGACTCCTCATTTATAGAAAGCCTTTCTCTGTCCTTAGCAGCTTTTCTTTCAAATCTACTTACAAAAGCCCTCTTTAAAGCATTTTTCTACCAGGTTTTCTTGTTTGTTTTCTTTTTTTTTTCTTTTTCCTCTGAAATTAAAAGTATTTTTTCTCTACAGTCAAAATCCTTTTCCCCACTTTTTTGCTCTTTTGTTTTATTTTTTAAGAAAACACAATTACTGTTAACATAGAAGCCCCAAGATTCGCTATTTCTGTTACAAAACATTTACAGCACAGCAAAGTTTTTAGTTCATGCACAGGAACAAATTTTACACTGGGATCACTGACTGACCTTAACGACCACAAACATTGCTGGCTTTATTTCAAACAGAAATTAATTTCCCTTCCATCTTCATCCAAAATCCACCCTGAAGAGCTGATGTGTTCAGAGTTATTTGCAGGCACCGTGCACCACTCCCACTGTGGCTGGGATGCCACTGCCTCCCACAGGAACATAAACTGCTGACTCAATGCCCAAGACCCGACTTTAACACGGCTTTGATGGATCCTAAGCTGAGATAAGTTGGAATCTTCTGGCAGCATCTGAAAGCAAGTTTTGGCAGAAATTTAACCTCCTATACACCCAATTAGATTATTTTAGTCTCAGTTAAACCACTGCCCGCCTTCCATTGTACATTATAAACCCTCCAAACACCCTAAGCTTTCTTCTTTCCTATTAGTACACGAATTAAATCAATTTACCTTCCTGCGAGTCGTGTTCATCAGGGTACAGCTCTAAGGAGAACCCAGATGAGGCAAAGGCAGACTGTTTACACTCCACAGTATTCCTCTGCCCAGAAGCCATTCTCCATGGCTTGTTAGCTTCTCTGCTCAGAGTCAAACCCATTTTCTGAGTCTCTGTTGTTATTAAGAACACTGCCCATGTGATAAACCCGAGGGTCTGTGCAGCACAGACAAATTCAAGGCTTGTTCACAGCACGGGGATCAAACACATTTGTTCCTCCTGACCACCAGCATTTCCTGTGACAATAATAGTTCCTGCTTACCACAGGTTGCCACATATTTATTGCAAATTCCACTTTCTGAGAACAAAACGAGCGTGCCTCGGGCTGCCCTTCGTGTGAAACTCGACAGGTTTGGTTCACATGACGTGGTGGAAACGACCTCAGCTCCCAGAGTTCACCGTGGGTTTGTGCTGGTTCTCCCTGGGTCTTTCACCTCACCACATTCCAGCCATAATATCTGAAAGATTTCACCCACCTTGAGCATCATTCTCACCTGTGGCCACCTCGTTTTAACCTGCAGTCAGCTGTGTTTTACACCGAGCCTTGGAAGCAGGAGCTGAACTGCAGGGTTTATTCTGGGACACTGCTGAACACTCCAAAAACCCGTGCTGGGAGCAGCAAGCTGAACTCAACAGCAGTTCCAGCTTTACACAGGCTGCTTCCAGAAGCTGCTGACCTCACCCTGCCTGTCTGGGTTTCTGTGCCCTGATGGCCCCCAGCCTGTGAGACCCCTGTGTCTGTGTCACAGCGCTGTGTCCACAGCTGGGGCTCCCCAGTGCTGGGACTCGGGCAGGGCTCCCCAGCTGCTGTGCCTGCTGCAGGTGTGGGGTGAGCAGCAGCAGCCAGGGACGAGCAGAGGAACTCCCCGAGTCCCGGGTTTAATGTGGGCGCTGAGTTTGCAATCTGCAGCCAGCTAATTACTATTTGTGGCCTCAGTAAAATGAAGATTGGGCTACTTGGGATCTTCCCAGGTCTTTTACAACAGTCTCTTGGTTAATGTTTGTGGAAGGTTAGAATATGTTGGATACTTTTTGAGATACATATATATGAACTCTTTTTTTTTTCACTTTTTACAATCCATCAAAGCAATATTGGGATTTCTTGATCTCCTGAGCAATTGATATCCAGCAGCTCACACCTTCCTCGTTGTGTTCAGACAGAAGCAAAGCACACCCAAGGCAGCATCTCTGTGCCTTTTACACTTGGCAAGGCCACGGCAGCCCCTCGTGGCTTTGACTCATGCCCTCAGCTCTCACTGCAGCTGGGACAGCCACTGGCAACCTCAGCACTTGGACTGGGACTGAACCACAGTTCCAGGAATGCTGCCTGGCCCAGCTTCCCCAGTGGCCTGAACTGGGGAGCTGTGCTGACTTGCTCTGCCCAGCACCTGCCCACCCAGGTCCTTCCTTAGATTTTGGGTTGGTTTCAGTTGCTGCCTTGGAGCTGAGGAGGGACATGGATCTCTCAGGGTGACAAGCTGACACGGTCTGAGCTACAGACTTTCCCTGTGATCCCTGAGCATTTCCAATCTTCCTGTTTTACTGGGCAGGTGAAATTATTCCCTGTTAATTGTGCTTCTGCTGCAGATATTCTGCTTCCACCCAGAGAGAGCTTTTCTCAGAACACTGTTCTGAGAAAACATTGAAAACATTGTTCTTTAACCAACCGAATTGGACTTTGAATCTCATGAGTGGCAGGGACCAAGTACACTGTGCCTGTAATGCCCCATCTGTCTTCTCTGAGGCTGCACAGAGCACAGCCAGAGGACCTTTGGGCTCATGAAACCTGAACTAAAAATAGTAATTACTGGGAAACAAAGGGTACAACCTGACCCTGCAGCTGGCAGCCTCAGCACAACAGCAGTGACATGTAATTGCCTGCATATTTCTAAACTACACTTGAGGGCAGCTTCCAGGAGCTTCCAAGAAGAGATCCACACACAGCTCTGCCAGATGGCTCCTCCTTGCAGGAGAGAGGGCTCCTTAGACTCTTCAATCCCCATCCCAAACACAGACTAGTCTGTCTGGCACATTGCAGCTCAACCATCAGCAAAATATCCCAAGGGGACCAGACCTGACTCTTTTCCCTGACAGCAGAGGATTTGAAGAGAACAGTGAAGCTCTAAATAACCCTGATGAAGTAAGACTGGGTCACTGTAAGAGTGATGCCCTGTGTGGTGGTAGAAATCCCAGTGTAGATCAGGGTCCTGCATTATTTGGCAGTGAATGGATGTCCTGCAGTTCTTGCAGAGAAAGCGGGCATGGTACAAGAAATGAAAAAGATTTGAGCTTGTGAGGGTTAAAAGACAGATCAGCACCAAAGCCACAAGCAAGGTGTCCATCTTCTGAGCCTGACAGAAATACTTTTATTCACTAGCTGTACTAAAGAAGCTATTGACACCCTAAATTTGCACTAATGTCAGCTGACCTCATCTATCCACTCCCTTGGCCAGATGACCTTTGTATTTTATCATGTAACTCATACCAGGTAACTCAAAAAACCTCTGTCCTCACACACAAATAACATTCATTCTCCCATCTTCTTCCTCTCTTTTTCCCCTTGAGGCAGCTTTGCCACCCAGAGCTGCAATAAAGGTGACTTCAAGTCAGAGAAACTCACACACACAGAGGACTATTCCTAAAGCAAAAGCATCCCTCTGTCGAACACAGCCCAGGAGAGGGAGAGGTACGTGGTGTTTGCAGAGCCCACTGCTGAGAAAATGAAAACCATGCTGGCCTCCCACAGCTTCAGGATGGAGAACAGTCACTTCCCAAGTCAAGCCTAGCACAGGTAAAAAGCAAAAGCAAGAGGCTGGGGGTGTTGGGCTGCTCAGAGCTGCAGAAGCCCAAAACCTCCTTGAAAGCTGAGATTCTGCTCTCAGGATCTGAGACTAACTTAACCATCAGAGGATCTCTCAGCAGGGATCCCGCTCCAGCAGGGAGAGGCAGGGCTGATCAATGGAGTGTATCAATCAGACAGGTTCAGCCTATCCCAAAATGTCACTTTTCAGGTGTTCTCTACATGATTAGAACCAGGAAGAGCAGAAATAAAAAAGACATTTCATTTTTCACGGTGTGTTCGAGTTTATCCACTGCTTTTTGTGGGAGGACACCCTCTGATACAGCCCACCAAAGTGAAGGAAAACATTCCAATGATTATCACAGACGTTTGCATGGGGCAAAATCCTCTTGCCTGGCATTAGAGAAGAAACAAAACTTGAAATGGAAGTTTGTACCATAGAGCCATGGCCCCTTATGCCAGGTTTGAGCACGAGTGGACTGTTTAGCAGGACAAATTCAATCCAGATCATGCCTGGGCACACAATGATGTTTCTGTTGGGTTAGCCAGAGCTCACAACACAGCGCTTGTGCTGGCTGGACGCCGGCAGCAGGAAGAAAGACAATATCTAATCTGGCATGAAGCCTACCAATACAGGCCTCATGTCATAACTTCTTGAACAATTTTGAATGGCATCAGTGCTTTGGGTTGTGTTGTCTAGGATTTTGCACCCAGGAGCCACAAAGCCAGGTCTCCTGTTTCACCAAACTGTGACCATTTTTGCTGTGCTTGAGTTTCTCCATAAAATTTTCTCTTATTTTGAGAGACCCTTATCCCATTTGAGTCCTTTTTGAATCCATGATAGAGCCATGCTCTCTATGTGTTCAGGATCTCCCTCACAACAGCCTTTCCCAGTTGCTGCTGCAGATTTGTGTGTGCATGTAATTGTGTGTAAATTTTGCAGAACAAACACCCCCCAGCTGTTTGCTCGACTGGGCCAGTGGATGCCCACGAGCTGTCACTGGTTTGTGCAGTCCCTCTAATGCTGCCCACGCAGCCATGGGAACTGCCAGTGCTCAGTCCATCTTTATAATGGTCATTGGTGGCATCTGATTTCTGAAGGGACCTTCTTCTCTACACCTCCCTCCTGCAGAACTCGGGCTGGAAAGGCTGTGCTTGCTCTCGCTCCCGGAAGGTGCTGTTTTCTAAGAAAACTGACAGAGTGCCAGGCTCTCATTCCCTGAGGAGCTTGGAAGAATCTGCTCTCCGAGCTGTTTTACCTGCTGACACTTCACATCCAGTCAGTTTTACCAGAGTAATCTCTCTAATTTACGGCCACAGGCTGGAGTTTGTGCAGTCTTTGGGAGAAAACTTATACTGGAAAAGTTGCTTATTTTAGAACCCACAGCCTCAAGGAAGATATTTTCCCCTAATCCTAAACTAAATGATATCATACTTGGCTGGTGCTGTAACCATGGCACTGAAGTTATTTATGACTCTGAAATTAATGCTATAGTTAGCAACACTGGAACAGGGTTTCTTCTATGCTACTGTCCAAGTGCTTCCCTCCCCCAGCCCGAGGCTACACTGGAAAGCAAGACTGAGTGTCTCCAGAGGGTCTTTAATTTGCAGTAAACAATGTCAGCCTTTGCTGATCTCCAAAACCTGGCAAGACACAAGTGGATGTGTACAAAGATGCGTCTTCTAAGCAAAACAAAGCACTTGGCTATGTTTTTATTGATCTTGTTTTGTGAGGAGATTTATTTGTGTTTTGCTTGTTTGAGTTCTTAAAGTAAATGTTAATTTCTGTGAAAGGACCTGGAGCTCCAGTGAGCAGAGCCAGGGCTGGCAGGAGGAGGGAGAACTCGGCTGGGCACTGCTCATCAGCTCCAGCATCAGGGAATCACCACGAGGGCAAAGAGGAGAGGTCAGCTCCTATGCCTGGGACACTCTGAAAGTCACCTCCTGGAAATGGATAGCCTGTGTACACAAAAGATATCTGGGGACCAAACCAACATTATCCCAGCCTGATACCTCTGCAAAGAAATCCCAGAGAAAGTTGGGAAGAATCCAGCAAAGTAGAACACAGGAAACACAGAAAACCACCCAATGCTGAATCCCTCCTGGTCAAAGATCAGGTAGCTCCCTGTTTCCACAGTGCAGATCCCTGTCAGGAACACTCATGGCCACGTCCTGAGGGTCAGATGACAGCTTGGGGACCCAGGCACCTCTCTGCTCTTGGAGGGGACTCGTGCCAGCAGCAGTAGCTTCTACATGCCTTACACAGTGCATCACCTCTCAGTCAGGGAATGAAGACAACCATAAAACAAAGCTGCAATAAAAGCACTGAAATAGAAACATAGAGGGGGGAAATGCAAAAGGAAAAAAAAGAAAATAAATAAAAGGAAAAAGAAAACAGAGAAGAAAGGAGAGACAGAGCCAAGAAGGATGAAGATGTGATGGGATCCTGCTCTGGGATGCGAGGGCAGCCCATCCTGTGCTCCCCAGCTAGAGGCAGTTTGAGTGAATGAAGCTCAGGTCACAATGCAGGCAAGTGCCCATGGTCAGTGCCTGCTCTGGGACAGCAGCCTGAGGTATGGACACAGCCCAGCAGTGTTGGACACTCGTGCCACTGCCGTGCTTCCACTCGATGCAAGAGTCTGACTTCATGGCAGATCTGCTACCTGGAGTAAACTTTTCATGCTGCCTCTGAACAGCAGTTAACAGGGCAGTCTAATTCTGCTTATGCCAGGAATAAGGACAATCCAAGTCATTACCCCCCAGTTTAGGACTTTCCAGATACTCTGGCCTTGGGCCCAATCTGTTTTACAAGTTGATGGAAGAAAGTCCCAGGGCCTTCACTGAGAAGTAGATAAGGCATTCTGGGAAAATTTATTGGGTGAGAATGTAGCATTTATTTGGGGTTTCAGTTTTATTTCGGTTTACAGTCTAAACTTCCAATTCCCAGAGCCATGATTCTCCCACTGCCTCCACAGGATTTATAGTGGAGTCACTTGACTGGGTTTTGCTATGTCTAACATGTTTCTTTATTTTTTCCTTTTTAATTTTTTTCTCCTTTTGACCACAGGCAAAGCAAATAAATCATCTGACATCGTGCCAGCAAACTGCCATAGGCACTTTGAGACTGCAGGAGTTTCTCCTGCCCCAAAAGAGCATTAAAAAAAAAAAAACAAAACTGGCTGATTACTTGGATGGGGTTCAGGTATGTTTGTGCACATACCAGCAGTTAAACTTATTTCTTTTACTATCTTATCTGTCCATTTCTGGTTTTAAAAGGGAGGAAGTTTGGCAGGCAAGCTACTCTTGGAATGCACTCAGTAAACCATGGGCAAGAGAAGTGAAGAGCATAAACAGAAATAACCATAGGTACAGCAGCTGGGAGCCTGACTGCTGGCTTCTATTCCTGGCTTTACCCATGACTCAGTTGGTGACCTTAGAAAGCCACTTCACCCCTCCATTCTCCAGCATTCTCACAGGCACAGCCACCCATCCCACAGGGCACCCCGGGCAGGGGGATCCTGCAGATTCCAGATGGGTGTTTTTTGCAGAAAAAGCCCCATCCTCCTCCCTCTGCCAGCCCCAGGCCCTTCCACCAGGCAGGATCAGGACGTGGTGCCTCCCTCCCAGAGGGGAGCTGGCAACTTTACCCGAGTGCATTTTGTGGAGGAAAAGCACTATAACAAAATGTTTCTAATTTTAGCGTGACAGCATACAACACATTCCTGCTCCGGACAGAGCTCTGCTATCAGCCAACTTAATTATCCAGTACCTTTGCCCAGTTCCCTCCTGATTAATTGTGGCTCAGCAAAGCCAATTTGCTGCTTGCTCTCCATTTCTCCTTATGCAAGACCAATTCCTTGACAGCTGGACCGTGAGACTGCTGCACTGGGCTGTTTCTGTTCCCCCGCCTGTGCTTCTCCCCAGCAGTTGTAAACACGTCTCTCCACTTTGTTCCTGCCCGCCTGGAGCAGATTCCTGGGATGTTCATGCCAGACACAGCCCCGGTCTGGGCCGAGCAGTGCTATGGTTGGGGCAGGATGGAGCTGGATGCTGCTGCTGTGCTGGGAACCTGTGAACACCCTGGAATGGGCCACTGGAAAAGCAGACTCTGGTTTTGCAGGAAAGGGAATTCAGTGGTGCTTGGGAACCTCCCGCACCAGCTGGCTGGAAGGATGTCCCTCCACACATCCCAACGCCGAGGGTCTGTCCCAGCCAGGAGGATCACAGGCACGGGCAGGAAAGCTGAAATAAAACTTGGAGAGCCCACAGACACAGCCTCCTGTGTGCATCGGGAGCAGCAGCCACACAAAGGCATCCTGGATCTCTCTAATTTCTGTGTAAAAACAGGAAACTGCCCCTCCCTTCGCCAGAGCAGAGGGAGAGCGCACGGCTCGCATCTGTCTCACCGAGAAAAGAGGCGGGGCAGGGAGCAAAGAGCTGCCGTCCTCTTATCCCGGAGCGTGTCAGAAAGAGGATGCATCAGTCACTTTGTTCCTGGCATACTTTTAAGTCTGTCCCCAGGACAGGTCTTAGAAAACAGTGAGAAGATTTCAGGGCTGAGGCCAGACGGGCTCAGCACCCATTTCCAGCAGGAGAAGCAGAGGGGGGTTGCTATAAGCAGCAGGGCAGGGGTGCCTCCCCAAAACACCCTGGGGATTTCAAGTGGGGCTTCTGGTTCAAGTTCATTTTGGGCTTAGGGCAGCTGAACCCCAGTGGCACCTTATCTGAGGGTTGTTAGTGACCTGGAGGAAATGAATCCTCACACACAAGCCTGCCTGTCCTCCCCTCCTCCTCCAGCTCTCACAGCAGGAAAGCCGAGAGACTGACTCCAGACTGAGCAAAAATAAACCCTTTCCCTTCAGGAAGGCTGCTCCCCACACTGAACCAGGATTTGCGAGGCAGGGGGAGGACTCTTTCTTCTGACACTTAATTCTACAGTGAAAATATCTTAAGAGTGTAGGGATGTCAAATAATACCTGCCCTCTACCCCACATCCACTACAGAAAGAAGAGGGGAAAGTGAGAAAATAACTGTATTCCTACTGTCTTTATTCCCCTGGACTGAGGGAAATTTGCTGTCATAGCTTGGGAACTCACATATTTCCTCAGGGCACAGCACCCTGCTCTCCTTTACTCCATCATCTCACTGGGTCTTAGTGATGTAAGATGCCAATATAAATCCTGCAGCACAATTGTGTTTGCTCTGGAATTGCAGGCATGTGAATCAGGCTGTAATCAAAGCTTTACCCATCTCAGTGTCAATGAAATCAATGAGAAATAAGCATTGTATGGTGTTAAACCAAAATCCACATACAAACATCACTGTTCTGCATGTTAAAGTTGCTCTCAGCTTAGCATCTAAGTGAGAAACCTCAAAATCACGACCAGCTTTTCCTGACAGTGACTCCTGGATGTTGCTGTGTTAAAAAGGAAATATCAGGGTGATATTTGTTCACACACACATAACCATGGTCTGCTTTGTCTGCTGCCTTGTAGCCAGCAGGCCCTGTACAGTGTGTCCACAGAAAAATCCACCTGCAAACAAAAAACTGCAATAGAAGCTGCAGTTTTGTTATCACTGCTCAGGACTGAGATTGTGTGAGAAAAGCACTTGCCAGGTCAGACAGAGGAAATGGGAAATGCCGAGATTCCTGACGTTGCTCAACAGAGCAGATTTCTAATGAACCCTGTGCACCAAATGATTGAGAGATGAGGAAGCAATGGAGAGATGCTCTTCATGCAGGTAGAATAAAAAAGGGAGGATGTACTTCTCGGGGTAGGTTATACAGCTGAGAGCATCTTTATCTTCCCCTTTTGGGCAAAGCATTTTCTGTTCATCACAGACACTTGACTTCTCAAACCTTCCTCTCAAACATGCACTTCCCATCTCTAAGCATCAGCATCACCTTTCCTCTGCAGCCAAAGAGTAAAGACTTCCCATGAGCTCTCCACACATCTGCAGGACCTGCCTGGGAATTTTGTACAGGGTCCAGACCAAACCATGCTCATTTTTACAGCTGGAAGGTCTCCAAAGTGTCTCTCAATTCCTGCCTGTTCCAATCTGCTGTGACAGTTCAAAAACATCTGTGACTTTTTAAAACATGGTCCAGCTTTTTCCACTGTCCATGTTGTAGCCAAGGAAAGGGCATATGTGCCCAGATCTCCCCTGCCTGACTCGATTTCAGCCAAAAGTAATCAGAGGAGTCCAACCACCTCAGTTTTGTCCCTACTGTCACCCCTCCTCTCTGATGTACCCCATAATGAGTGTTCAGCCATCTCTGGAACACTGATGAGAGTTTGAGAGAAAGTCTGTAGGTCACTGAGAGGCTCAGGTGACAACTGTAGGGGTAATATGGATTTTAGCACCCTCCAAGGCACTATCAGTTTGTGCCACCCAGGAGCAGAGCTGATAATTTGCAGTGACTCCTTCAAGGGCAGCATCTTTACACCACCACAGGCAGGCTTTGGGAGCTTCAGTCCCATCCTGGAAAACCAGCATTGGCCCCTTCTCCCTGCCCACCCCTCCCAGCTGGGTACCAGAAAGCAAACAAACAGCTCTGGGAGCTGCAGAATCTGCAGAGTCTGGCTTTCAGCAGGCTGGCGTCTCTTGGGGCACTGACCTGGGTGCCTGGGAGGGCACAAGCCCTGACTGAAGCTTTTCCCACGGTTTGGGCATCAATCAAATGTCAGCTCCAGTGGATTCTCCAGTGTCTAATAAGGTCTGACAGCGTGTGTTGGTTTTTCTCACAGCTGCAGCCCTGGCAGGGTCATTCTTTGCCCAGCTGTTTGTAATGGCAGAGACTGAGCTCTAACCACTCTCAGTTTTTGACAGAACTGGCCAAAGGGTTAAAAAGTTTTTGAAGAGAATAATTTGGAAGAACACGAGTGGGCTGATATACAATGTGATTGCATAAGCTCTGTTACATTAGGAAACCAAAATAATCGACCCTTTTCCCTCTAAATGTGATAGAATTTAAAGACTAAATGCTGAGCCTGGTAGTGCAAAATCCTCTTTTAAACTTCGCTCCACGACCTCCAGACACACTCCAGAACTTCAAGTTGCTGCTTTATCTTCAAGCTTGAGTACAAGAGAGGCAATCTTTGCACTTCAGGTCCCTGTGGAAAGAAATGTAACCCCAACCAGAATGACTCTTGAGTGAGTCCTGGGGAGCCATGGAGATATGCAGATTTGTAGCATACCTGATAGCTAAGGCAGAAACTGGGATTGGAAATGTGTCTCTGACATTCCCCAGGAAGCTTTGAGGCCTTAAAAGTGTAAAAAGGCTATAAAGGGTGCACAGGTACTTCTCACAAGGGAATAAATTAGCTGTGATGAGACTGCACAGCTCAGGTATTCTGCAGAGACACTGAGGTACACAGGGTGGATATATGCCCTGGAGCAGGGATGGTCTCCAGAGCAGCTCTGCTCCCTGCACCCTCACGTGCCAGCTCTGTGCACACACAAGGGCATCACCTCGACATGTCCCCAGCTGCCCTCTGCAGAGGAGCTGCATATGCAGGGACAGGGTGAACTTGACCTTTACAACCTCAGCTCTGACAAGCACGTCCTGCAGGGTGACAGTGCAGAGTTGCTTCTCCTCTGCCTCTCACTTGGGCTGTAGTAGCTCAAGGACTGTTGCTTCCTCAGAGCTCCCTGCCAGGAGCATCTCTTTTGGTCACTCCAGTCTGAATATACTCTGCTGCTTGGAAAGCTTTAAAAAGCCCAGGTAGCTGGTGGGGCTTTTCCTAAAGCAAAACATCTCTTAAGCCTTCATCCATCCAGCTTCATCACCTGTCAGCATCTCAAGGAACACATAAGCTGGAAACACCCTGGAAGGGATCAGCCCATTCTGCTGTTGCAGCCAGGCTGATACTGCAGAGCACTTTGGAGATGGGATTGAGCAACTCTGGACAGGATTTCTCCATCAAATTGTGCTTTGCAGACCCATTGGGAACCTTGCTGTATCTCAGTCCTGACACAGGCTGACTCGTCTCGGATATTCATCAGAAGAGGCTTTCTCCTCCTGAGCATCCTGCCTGGAGTTACTGGAGTTCTTCTCCTTGAAGAGGAAAACCAGTTCTGCAGGTGCTGGTGTTGTGCTGTGCTCACAGCTCCCTGCAGCCCATGGCAGAGCTCAGCTCCGCTCACCCAGTGCCTTAGAATCACAGAATCACAATGAAACAGAATTGTTTGGGTTGGAAAAGCCCTCTGAGATCTAGTCCAACCATTATCCCACAACTGCCAAGCCCACCACTAAACCATGTCCCCAAGTGCTACATCTACGCAGCTTTTCAATCCCTTCAGGGATGGTGACTCCACCACTACCCTGGGCAGCTTGTTCCAATGCTGGACAACCCTTTCTGTGAAGAAATGTTCCCTTACATCCTACCTAAACTTCCCATGGTGCAGCTTGAGGCTATTTCCTCTTGTCCTGTTGCTTGTTCCCTAGGAGAAGAGATCAACTCCCATCTGGCTACAGTCTCCTTTCAGGTAGATGTAGAGAGTGAGAAGTTCCTCCCTGAGCCTCCTTTTCTCCAGGCTGAGCTCCCCCATCTCCCTCAACAGCTCCTTGTGTTCCAGACCCTTCCCCTGCCCCATTCCCTTCTCTGGACACACTCCAGCACCTCACTGTCATTCATCCGAACACCGGTTTTGAGGTGTGACCTCAGCAGAGCCCAGCACAGGGAGGTCAATCACTGTGTGGGTCCTGCTGGCCAGGTCTAAACCCACCCAGCAATACCAGCAGAAAATTAGGAGAAACACCGATGGAGTGCCCAGCTCTTGCTATCAGGACTTCCTTCCGATGTGTCCGCCGGGTACCCGAGGAACGCGGCAGCAGCTGCCCCGCACTGCCGGGGGTCCGCTCCCCGCTCCCCGCTCCGCACAAGCTCCTTCTCCCGGCGAGGGGCACGGAGCCGCCAGAGCCCCGCCGAGCCACCGGAGACCCCTGCACCGCCGGNGGACGGCTCCGGTGCGGAGCGACCGCGGGAACGGCCAGGGGGCACCGGCACGGGGGGCTCCGGGCAGCGCCTCCGCCCCCGGCTGTCAGCGCTCAGCACACACACGGCCCGACCGAGGCTGCCGCCTTCTCCGCCGGTGCCTCCGGGCGCGGCAGGATGCTGCCAGTCCTTCCCAGGAGCTCTGCACGCTGGCACGGGGGGATAGCAGCTTTCCAGACCCGCAGCAGTGTTCCTGGCTATTGATGGCAGCATTTCCAATCGCTGGAAAAGATGCGAGGCCGAGCTGCTGCACCCTGAGCACCCAGTGCTGCCAGTCTGGCTGTTCACTGACAGCCCCATTGTGCAGGGGGTTTGGGAGCTCCAAGCATTTCCTTCCAATCCACGCTTTAAAAAAAATCCCAAAAACGTGATTTCTCATCATCATCTGAAGGGACAAGCTGGATGGAGAATCACAAGCAATCATCAAATCAAGCCCAAATCACGGAATCCTGGAAAGGCGTGGGTTGGAAGGGACCTTAAAGCTCATCTCATTCCAACCTCCTGCCATGGACAGGGACACCTTCCACTATCCCAGGTTGCTCCAAGCCCCATCCAACCTGGCCTTGAACACTTCCAGGAATGGGGCAAATGTTGGTGGGATTTTCTAAAAACCCCAAACACACACTGCAAAGCAATTCCTGAAGACGTGGGAGCCTTTATGAGCATTTGTGAGCTTCCAGTTAAATGAATTGCTAAAGAAAATCGTGAGGGCTGGTGGCCCGGTCACACAGCAGGAGGGAGCAGACTGGCAGTCACAACTCCACACTGGAGCTGCTCTGAAGATTTGGAAAAGTTGCAGTCAGAGTACGGACCCTGCTTTATCCGCAGAGCTCCTGGGGCAGGTCCACCCTGGGTGAGAGCTGTGTGAGCTCACTGTGGTGAGCTGGATGGGTGAAAAGAGGAAAATCCAGAGTACCGGACAGGGCAGGTTGAAAATGTGGGGGCATATCTGGTCTGTCTGATTCGCCCCAGTGCAGAGGCAGAGGGATTCAGCTCAGAGATGCTGCTCACATGGGTGAGGGTCGGGGTGGTGTTTTCACTGCAGGAGTCACATTTGGGGCCTATTTTAAACACGTCCCCCACGTCGCCGAGCGCACGTCTCAAGGATTGAAATAGATGGCGGTTTGATCATTGTGTCTCCCAGGGAAATGGTTTTTAATGAGGTTTTAAATAATAAAGTGGGATAATTTCCTTGGCTGGCAAGATCATGAAATTTTTATGCCTCCTTTCTCTCCCAAAGTTTTAGCACCCTTTATTTTTAGTGATGTATAATCCCTGCTTTTGAGAGAAAAAAAAAAAAAAAAAAGCAGAGAAACCACTGACACAGGGAAAACCACTCCTGGGCAGGGATCCTTAGGTGGGAAGCAGTCTGGGGGCAGCTTCACAGACAGCCCATCCCTACCCTCTGGGGATGGGAGAACACCTCAGAGGAGCAGAGGGGACCGGTGTTGGTGCAGGGTGCCAGTATCGGGCGCATGATGCTGGTGCTGGGTGTAAGTACTGGGTGCAGAGTGTGAGTACTGGGAGCCGGTACTGGGTGTGTGATGCTGATGCAGGGTGTAAGTACTGGCTGCATGGTGCTGGTTCTGGGTGCCAGTACTGGCTGCATGGTGCTGGTACTGGTTACCAGCACTCCGTGCACGATGCTGGCCCTGGTTATCAATAGTGGGTGCACGGTGCTGGTCCCGTGTGCCAGTATTTGACACTGGGTGCCAGTGAGGGTGCGAGTACTGGGTGCACGGTGCTGGTACTGGGTACCAGCACAGGTTCTGCGATGCTGGTGCTGGGGCACAGCAGCGGGTGCCTGGCGCTGTGCCGGGCGCAGGGGGCTGGGGCCGTGGGTGCNCAGCCCCTTCGCACGCTCCCCCTGCCTGGACCCCTGCCCCGGGCATCCTCCCTCCCGCACGGCTCCCCCCACACGCGCCGAGCCCCGCGGAGGATGGAGAGCCCTGCCCGTGCTTGTCTGTCTGTCCGTGCGTCCGTGTGTCCGGCTGCTGCCTGTCACCGGCCCCATGTGCGAGCGCTGGGGCGGGGGGATGCTCTGTGGGGTCCGGCCGG
>VXAC01006560.1:0-41390 GCA_013399225.1 Rhipidura dahli | reverse complement strand
TGCTCTGTGGGGTCCGGCCGGCGGGGCGGGAGGACCCCGAGCACCGAGCAGGGAGGGGGAACTCCCCGCCGCATCCCCCCAGGGGAGGGCAGGGCTCCTGCCAGGAGGAGGAGGAGGAGGAGGATGGAGAGGGGGAAGGAGGGGGGCACCCTCCAGCCGCAGGGCCGGCTGCGCCGGGGTTTGCCCAGCCCGGGGCGGGGGTTGCAGGGAGGATCCCCCCGGAGGCCTCCCCGGTTCTTTCGCACCCACAGGTGGGTGCCAGGGCGGCGCCGGAGCATCCACGCAGCGGCTTCGGCCGGGCAGAGCTCCCCGCCCGTGCCGGCACCGTGCAGAAGGTGCCGAGCCTCGCCGGGACCACGGGCAGCCCTGACCCGGCCGGCCGGAGCTCGGGGAGCACCGGGGCTCGGGAAGGTTGCCTGAGGTCAGGACAGCCGCAAGTTCCGGTCCCCGCGGGGTTCTCCAGCAGCGGCACGGCCAAGGGCTGGCCAGAGGGACCTGCCTCGGTGGTGGCGGGGACGCGGCTGTCCCCCGAAGGGATGTGACATGCGACGGTCGCCCAACACGAGCCTATCACGTGGGCGGCGTCGCGGGATGCGGCCACTTGGCGCTGCGTCCCCGTGGCCGAGGGATGGAGAGGGCCAGGCGCGGCCACCACGCCGTGTGCAGGTCACCGCACGGCCCCGGGCACCGAGAGGTTCCCTCGGGAAGCTCCCTCTCTCCACCGCTTCCATGAGGCTGCTCTGGCACGGATCCATGGCCTTATTTAAGAAACTAAACAAGAAGTGTTAAGCGAGTGGGAGGGATTCCCCTGCTGCGAGGGGAGTTCATTCCCTTCTGGATGCATCTCCATCCCTGTCGGTGGAGACGCTCGTCCCGTGTCGCGCTGGATGAGCAGAGCCGTGGCATTTGCTGGCCTGGTGCTCGTCGTTTTCTTTGGGAAAACGGGTCGCCCCAGTGGGCACATATTTCAGAGTATCTCCCAAGGGAGAGCGCCACATCAGATTTCCCTACAAGGATTTTAGCTGCTCCGCGTCAGCCCTTCCCCACAAATGACTCAAGCCACTAATCAAAATACAGTCATGTTCTTCAGCAATTAAACAACCTCCACCTCACAGGATTGTGGTGGAGAAGCAGGAGTTTAGTGACACCAATATATCTCAGTCAGGGTGCAGGCACCCGTTTTGATATTATTGTTAAAAAAAAAGAAGGAACTGAAGACAGATAAATAATTTAAATGAAACCCAGAGAGGGTAAGGGAGAAAAATACCTGGGCAGGGTGGTTGGTTCTGAGTCTGCTCAAGGTGCTGGAGCAGCACATGTCAACCACCTCCTGAAGTGCATCTTCTCCCATCTTTGCTGAGCTTTGGTTTTAGTCTTTGCTTTTAGGCTGGACTTGGGCTGCAGCATCTTGGTTTCAGCTGGGCTGATGCGGAGTGGGCGGGTGAGCTCAGTGCTCAGAGCTCTTCCCTGCGAGCAACAGGTCAGGAGTGGCAAAGCAGCCACTGTGTAAGTCCTCAACCTCTGCAGAGCGTGGGCTCAAGCTGCTGTGGCTTTGCCTTTTATTTTTTTTTCCAAATTTTTATCCTCTGGATAAAATAATTTTGGAAAGCTCAGGAGGAGGTAAGAGCCACTCTGCCTTTCCCCTCCAGCTCCTCCTGCTCCTCAGATCAGTTCCTGCAACAACCCCTGTCCATGCCTGAGCACCCCAAAAAAGGACAGCCAGGGCACAGCAAGGCCAGCAGGCATCACCACTGCCATGCCACACTCTGAGGGTTCAGCAGTCCAGGCTCTTGCCTGGAAGAACAGCAGGTTCCGAGTGATCCAGTGCCCATGGCCTTCGCCTGAGACTTCCTATTGCTCAGTTCCCTATTCATCTGCACATCTCTCTCTGCATTTCCATTACAGAAGCTGTTCAGAGAGGGGGGGTGGATCTAGAGCCAGCTGTTTATAGACATTATTTCATAGTTGTCTCTTGTTTTGGGGAGAAGAAAAGATCCTGGACCTTACCAGTGGTTTCTTGCATCCCCCCATGTGTTACAACCTGGGTTTTGCCCATGGGGAGGACAGGACAGAGGAAGTGTCCGACATCTTCTGTGGTGTGAGAGGGGAAGGAACTGAACTTGGAGGGACTCCAACCACCCTGTCACAGTCTGGGAACAGCCTTTTGGTGCCATCACTGCCCCAGCTCCTGCGGCTCAGGGATCAGGCATCCAGCCCCACAGGCATCTCCCTATTCACTGCCCTGCCTCCTCCAGCTCATTCCCATCACTGCTGGGCTCGGCCAGCCCGTTTCCTTTCCCAGCTGCCTCTCCATGGGTTGCCCCATGCAGCACAAGGAGGGTGACCTGCAGAAAATCCTGAATCCTCACTGCCATCCGATGGGTGTGATGGTAACTCCAGTAACACCACTGGCCAGCTCTTCTCTCTGCTCCCACGGGTTTCAGGACATCCAGAACTTGTCACAGGGATCAAATATCTTAAATCCAGCTGTGCATGCTCTGCAGGAGCCGTTGGCTGTGATGGTTCACAAGCCATGGGGTGACTTCCCTGTGCAGCTCCCCAGCCTTCCTCAGGACCTGGGCACACAGGAACTGGTGGCTTTGGGGTAAAACTGTAGTGAAGGCAGGATCCTGGCTCCACCAGGTCCTGAGCACCGTGTAAAGCAAGGCAGCAACCCCAGAGTTTTGATCAACCTTTCACCCTTCTGCGAAAGCGCTCTCTGGGAGCAGGGAGAATTATTTTATTTCTGTTATTTTTGGCTGGAAATCCACTGGGTTCTTTCTTCAGAGTGGACCAGAAACAGAAACCTCCTGCATGTGATTTTCCCCCTCCCCAGACACTGTGCTGGGCATAGAGGCTGATGGCTCAGCCCATCCCATCATCTCCTGTGGGTCCCTGGGACGTCAGCTGTCCTGGATGAATGTCCAGGAGAGGCAGGGAGTGCTCTGCCACTCACCCATCCTGCAAAACCTCCTGCCCTTGGCCATTTCATGGAAGCAAAATTTAACCAGAAGAAGGGTGGAGCAGCAATGAAAACAACAACAAAGTCCTTTGGGGTTCAGCTTCACCATTCATCTTAGACATGGAAAAAAGGGGGTTTCCTGACAGGAGGAAAATGTATGGTTGTGTTTTAGAACAAGCCGCCCTTCCAGTTCTCCAACCACTTGGATCCAGCCTCAGTTGACCTTCCGAGGGCTCTTTGCTCCAGCTGTGGAGACACGCTGGGCTCGGGGGCTCGGGTTTGCCACACTCCAGACTCACTTGTCAGCACTTGCCCGCTCTGGAGGCAGAACTGCTGCAAAGCCTCCGGGGCAACAGCAGGATGGGCACGGCGGGAGCAGAGCCCGCGGCATTGCTGTGCATGGCTGTGGCTCTGGGTGCAGGGGACAGGCTGGGGTGCACTGGCAGCCCACTCCCAGGGCTGGAAGTGCTGCTGCTTCAGCCTAAAGGGGCTCATGAGAAGGGTTTGGTTTTTCCAATTACTCCCCCTCCTGCAGGTTTGAACCCAAGTGGGGCTGTAGCTTCCTCTGACAGGAGAATGCCCAAGCAGCGTTCCAGGGCAAAGGGCAGGAGAAGAACAAACAGGTACATATTGGCATTAGTGGGCAGGAGCCCTGGAAAAGGAACAGAAAGCTTCAAGCTGGACTGGAAAAAAAGCAGCAAAAACCAAGGGAAGATGCTGCCTGAGAGCCTGGTGTGGGTTTCACCAGGAGGACAGAGCTGGCAAAGCAGATTTGGGGCTGGAGAAACATTGCTGTGACAGCAACTTGTATCCTCTGATGGGACCTTCGCCCTGCAGCATCCTGGGGGCTCAGCAAGGGGCATCACCAGGGATCTCTCTGAGATCCTCTGAAAGGTCCACTCCCACCATCTGAGCCTGGAATGCCTGTGATGGGCACCCACCATGGCCAGGGTCCTGCACCCCGGCCATGCCTGCCCTATCTGGCAGCAGTGGGGTGCAGCTGCTGCGCTGCTGGGCACTGTCCCAAGGCCAGGGCCACCCCTGTGGCATGGGGCCACGCAGGGTGACAGTGCTTCCTTCCTCCCCACACTGCCAGCTCCTCCCCGGGCTGATGGAGCTGAACCCCACCATCAATCTTCCCCTTTGGCTGGGGTTTCAATTACCAGGGCAGCTGGACTTGGAGGACACGAATTGTTCACCGTGATGCCTGTTGCCTCTTGTAGCTGGGGCAGGGCAGAGCCTCACTGCTGCCCTGGCACCATGACCACAGTACAGGGGTCACCTGTGACCCTTGGGATGCTCCAGAACTTGGGCAGAGCATTGGCTCAGCAGATCTCCTTTTCCCTGGGTGCTTGCCTGCAGGATGGTCTCCTGGGGGGCTCATTCCTCAGCCCTTTAGTGGTTTAATATAGGACAGAAGTCTGATGTGGGAGGAAGTTTTGCTGGTACAAGTGAAAGTCCAGCTCTGCAAACTGTAATCCAGGGTCCTGGTGCTGGGGATGTGTCCCAGCCCTGGGTGCTCACCAGCACAAAGTGACATCTGCCTGAAGCCAGGTTTCCAAAGGCATCTGTCAGGGCTGGCAGCATGCACACAGCTGCACCCACAGCTGGATAAACCATGGTGGGCAAATGCCCCTGGTTGTAGCATTTGGGACATGCTCCCCTTGTCCCCAGCTGTCCTGCTGGTGTGGCCTTGGCCCAGCCGGTCCCACTGCCGGTTGAGCCGGGCACAGCCCTGCCCTGACCACATCAATGCCACACGGGGCAGGAAGTGTGGCTGGAGAGCAGGGCCAGACTTGTCCTCAGCATGGTCAGACTCACCTCCTGCCTGTGCCAGCAGAGGCTCCCAAACCTCCTCATGCACCTCCTGAAGCCTCCCGTGCAGGGCTCTGGATGTAGCCAGTGGGGTTTGGTCTCGTGCTGGGGCTGGGGGAAAAATCATCCCTCAGTTGGCTCCTCTTGGAGCCATGCTAAGCCAGCCCTTTGATCCAGCATTGCCCTGTGATGCAGTGTCCTTCCTTTTCATCCTAATCCTGCCTTGATTCTCCGTCTGGGTCCTCATTTTCTTGAAAGGTGCCACTCTTTATCCTTCAAATTACCACTGTCCCGTGGTCCCAGGGGCCTGGCAGCATCCCATGAACAAGGAGCACCCCGCCACCCGCCCAGCTCAGCTCTTACCCTGGCCGTGCCAGTGCCATATCCCTCCCTTTCCTCTGCTTTTCCCTCCCATCAACCACCAGGCTCCTCCATCCCTTTAGCCCCTGCTGAGTATTGATCACTGATCTCTCTTCTCCCTTCCCGTGGATCGTTATCAAAGGCGGAACAGGCGCCTGCCCTAACACCACGATACCTCTGGTACTAGAAACATAATTGTCAGGGCTTGCCTCACTGCATCTCTGAGCTGATTGGAATGGGGGCTCTTTTTATGCTATAAAATAATTAGCTCTGTTTCAGTGCAAAAGCTGGGGTCTGGGGGACCGGTGCTGTCAGAGCTGTGCCTGTCGTGCTGCCCAGCAGCCGTGGTGCCAGGCCAGAGCCATGGGTCTGTCCTCTTCCCAGCGGGTGCTGGAGGAGTTCATGTGGTCCTTTTGGGAGTGCTCATGGTGGGATTTGTCTTGGAGGATGCTCAAGCAGAAATACACTGGGAGCAGAGGAGATGGCTGGCCTGGAGAAGGACCCCGGCATTGTCCTCATCCAGGCAGGACAGGGGCTGTGAGCTCTCATGGTGCGAGGGACTGGGGAGGTGTTTGGACACACTGAAGCATCTCACAGTTCCCATCAGTAGGACCTGCCTCTCCAGCCTCTGGGAATGGCAGAAAAATCACTGCAGGGCATCTGCAGTGGATGTGGAGGATCTCCCCAAAGGTGCCCACTGGGCACCGCCACCTCAGCCACGTGTGCGGGCACATCTGTGGCATTATCAGTGCCATGGGCAGGGTGCAGCCACAGGGGCATAACCACCCCCTCATCCCAGCAGGACCCGGGGAGCCCACCAAGCCACTGCCAGGGATCATTGGCACCACTGTGCTGGGAGGATGGAGGTCAGCCCAGCCCCATCCCGCAGAGGCAGAGGGGGCTCAAGCCCTCAATCTCTTTAATCTTTCTGAAAGATTGCTGAGGGGGGGATTGAAAACCCAGTCTAAAAATAACTCCTAAAACTTCCTGTGCTGCTGGCAGGTGGCTGGGACAGGCTGCGGGGGCGGGAGGCAGCTGTGGGGCTCAGCGGCCGTGCCCCGGCGGTTTCCATGGGGTAACCCCAGCAGAGGGGTCCCGGGGGGTGCCAGCCCCCTGTCACCCACCCCAGCTGCCTGCTGGGCCGCCTCACCTCTGGTTGCACTCAGTGGCTGGTTCCAGCCAAATTTGGCAGAGATCAGAGGTGCTGGGACCTCCTGGGAGGATGCCAGGGAGGGGGTGGGGAAGCTGCAGGCTGTGCCGAGCCCTTATTAGACTCTGGAGAATCCAGCAGCACGCGGGCAGCCGGGGCTGCCAGGCTCTCCTTGTGCTGATCCAGCGTGGCTGGTCGAGCAGGTGATGGATGTTTGCAGCTCCTCCAAGGCATGGAGAGGGGTCGGACCCAGTGCTGCTCCTCGCTGAGGCATCACTGGCCTGTGACAGGGACTTGGCCAGGGATGGTGTCTCCATTGCCACTGGGGGTTTGTTTATTGCCCCCACCCAAATGATCCCTGCAGGGTTCTGTGATGAGCAGCAAAGGTGCTGTCCCGGCTTTGACCCATAAAATACGAAGGGAAGGTCCTTCCTGGGGTGGAGAATAGCAAGAGGTGGCCAGAGAGAATAAAAATACTCTCGATGCCAGTGAGCTGGGGGTGCCAGAGGCCGTGGGAGCGTGGCTGTATCCTGACAGCCCCCAGCTCTCTCCCTGCCTGGTAGCAGCAAAGGGAATCCTGGAAAACCATCTGGGAAATAAATGAGGGTCAGGTGCCCAGAGGAGCAGAGCCCGGCTGAGCCCCTGGAGCACCAGAGGGTGACGGCAGAGGAAGGAACTGCCGGAGCCGGTGGCGACTTTTGGGTGACAGGAAGGTTTCCATCCGGATGAAGTGGCGCTGGGGACAGCAGCAGCAGCAGCACAACCGCGTTGGGGTTTGCGTGCCGGGGTGTTTGGGCTCGGGAGGAGAGGAGATAACAACTCGTGTCCCGGGGAAGGCGAGGGAAGCGGCTGCGCTGGGGCGGGCGCTGGGATGAGCTGATAACAGGCCCATGGCGCTGCCCCGGCACAGCGGGGGCGGGTGCCAGCATCCCTCCTCCCTCTTTCTCCCCTTTCTACCCTTTTTCACCTGCGGTGAGACCGTTGCCACTGAGGGGCAGCCGCCAGCAGAGACCACAAGCGGTGCTGGTCGCTTGTGGGCTGGAGCCTCCTCCGCCCACAGCAGTGCCGAGGGTGAATTTAATCAAGAAAACTGAGGTTGGCGGCTGATTTCTCTCTCTCTTTCTCTCTCTGTCTTCTGTTTCTTTTTTTTTTTTTCCTGAAGAGGAAAAAAACCAAACAACTTTGTTTGTGAGTCACTCTTGGCCGAGGGAGCAGGGCTGCGCTCTGTGCATCAGGCTGGCACATCCCGCCTCGCACGGACGATGCTGCCGGGAGGCACCGCCGGCGGCTCTGACTCAGCCCACCCTCGGCACTGCCCCTTTCCCGCACTGCCCACCTCGCTGCCGGTGTCTGTGCCCTGCGGGCAGTGCTGGAAGCCCGGGGACATCGGAAGCACAGCGTTTCAGAAAGCACTGTCGCTCTCAAGTGGCCTCGGCTGGTCACCGAGGACCGAGGTGCAGCCTGCACGCACCCTGGGGACGCATCCTGCCTGTCACTCTCGGCAGAGCCGCTTCCTTGGCCACGGGGTTGTTCCAGCGCCAGCGTGCCAGGGCTATCTCAGAGAAGCTGCCAGCAGTGCTAGTTCTGGCTGGGGAGCCCCATCTTGGTTGCCCTCGTGCCTGCAGCCGCTGCCGGATCCAGCCCTCCTGGGAAGCAGGAGGCTGAGCTGGAAGCAGGAGGCTGAGCTGGCTCAGCCCCTGGTGGGACCCCTGTGCGCCCCTCCTGCCCCATTGAGGCAGCTGGCCCCGTGATGGAGCAGCAAGGAGAGCGTCTGGGCCGGGCTGGGGCTTTCCCAAAAAAGGCCTGAACTCTTCAGTTGAGTTTGCCACTTCCCTTACCACTCCCTTTCCTGTGAGACGATGTGTTTGGTCGCTCTTCTTTTCTCTTTCTCTCTTCTTTTCTCCCCCACGTCCCTGCCCGCAGAGCCGGCGGTCCTGGTGATGCCACGCGCCCCCTGAGCCAGCCGGGGTCACCCTGGCTGGCACAATGGCCAGGCTGCAGGTATGGACACGCCACAAGAGCTGCTCCCACACCCCCCCAGTCCTCCCAGCGCCCACGGCACAGGGTTGGTGGGCACGTCGGGGGTCAGCACAGGCTGTGCTGGGGGTGCCTCTGCACTGGGGTGGCTGCTGATTTGTGTCCCACGCTGCAGAACTGGGGGAGGCTGCTTTGCCCAGGGTGAGCGGGGCACAGGGAGCTTCATGTGCAGGTGTGTGGGATGGGGTCAACATCTCAGCAAGGCCTGGTAGAAGGGGAGGTTCCCTTTTGAAAGCAATTTTGGGGAGAGCTTGTCTTGACCGGTTGCATGGGGAGCCCCCTCTGCATTCGGCGAGAGGACAGTGTGGTGCCAGACTCGTGGGGACATCACGGGCGTGTGACCTGGCGTGGCCCAGGGACCCTCAGCACACGGGGACTGCCAGACTCACAGGAGGCTTGGGGAGCTCAGGGAGGGTGGCTTTTGGGGCGTCTCTTCTGTCTGTGGGGAAATGTCCCCTTTTTGTCGTCCTTCCTCTTTCTGCGGCCTCGAGCGCACGCCCTCGCCTCCCTCCGGCACTTCCCTATCCGCCAGCCCCAGCAGCCCCAAGGCAGGGCCTGGCACTGGGGCAGCTGGTGACAGCCCCATGGCACCCAGCCCCGTCCAGCATGGTGAGGTGGGGGTGGCAGGGGCTTTAAGGGCTGCACAGTGCTGGGAAATCATCCCTGCAAATCCAGAGCATGATAGCAGCACCCTTCAGTGCCCATCAGAGTGTGCTGGCGTTGCCTTTTGCTGCCAATCCAGATGTGCTGAGCTTGGCCTTTGGTGCCAATCCAGATGTGCTGGAATTGCCTTTTGGTGCCAGCAAGGATCACCCCAGCATCCCCTTTTGGTGCCATCAGACAAGGTCCCTGTGGTCCATGGGCAGCCCCACAGTTCCCTTCTCCCTGTTCCCCATGGCACTGCCTGCTCCTCTGGAATGGCTCTGCGTGTGTCCCACAGCACCCAGCGTGGGCAGCGACCTTATCCTGCTCCTGGCCGGGTGCTGAGCGCAGCCCTTGGCATGGGAAGGGGATGCTCCTGCCAGGGGATGCCACCCCCTCCTGCTGCCTCTCCAGGGTGTGTTGGCTCAGCCATTTGCGGGTCAGCTCTTGCCAAGGAGCGAAGCACAGTAGCTGGATGTCCCCACAGAGCAAAGCCACATGCTGTCCGTGCACCCCAGTCCCTCAGTCACCCCCAATCCAACCTTTCCATGGCCCAGGGCTGTGGCAGAGCCAGGGTGAGCTGGGAGGGAGCAGGGTTTTCCCAGTCCTCAGGTTGTCCTCCTGCTCCCGCCATTCCCACGGCCTCAACACCAGTTCCTGTTGCTGGTGCTGCAGCCCCCGGCAGTGCTGGGATGTGGGTGGGCAGCGGGGAAAAGGGTGCTGGGAGTGGAAGATGCTTGGCCCAGGGGAAGCAAAGGAAAGAGGAAAAGTGGGGGGTTCAATGGACCCGAAGGCAGCACGGTGTGAGAGGGAGCAGAGCTGCTGCTGAGCTGGGTGACAAGGTCACAGCCATCCTGCTAGCACTCGGGGCTATAAATAGGGACAATGGGGAGTGAAACACAGACTCTCTCCTTTTTCATTCCTGTGGGAGCACTGGGACTACGGGAAGATTTTGTGAGGGCCCAGGAAAGCACTGCTGGGTGATGGCTGTGCTGGAAACAGGGGGGCTCTACCCCCAGGGCTCACGGAGGGCTCTGGGGACAGCTGTGTCCCCAGCTGCATCCCACACCCTGGCTCTGTCCCCTTGCTGTATCCACAGCAAGACTCAGCAGACCCGAGGTGATGAGGGGGCTGCCCAAGGTGGGCATGCTGAGGCTGAGATGTCTGGGGGCTCTCCCTGCCTGCTGCCACTCCTTCCCTGCTCCCATTCCTTCCTTGTGGCAGGGGAAGGACCGTGATTGCTGCCTGTCACCCTTGGCAGTGCACAGGGAGGTAGAGCCAGCTGTGGCCATGACATAACCACTGCCTGTGCTGAGCCCAGCACCCAGCATCGCTCCTGCCCAGGAGCATCCCTGCTCCAGGCTGAGCCAGTGGTGCAGGCAGGGACAGGCAGGTGGCATGGGACAGGGTTTGGCTTAGCTCCAGGAGCTGTGAAAACTCAGCACCACCACCCCGTTTCCTTCCACTCACATGATGCCGTGGAGCAGCTCCGACTTCCCCATCCCGTGCCTGAAGACAACCAGGATTTCAGCCACTCTTCCTCATGGCACAGGGCATGGCCAGGGGTGTGCAGGGCCAGCACTGAGACCCTCACCCTGCCAAGCCCCTCTGCTGCCTGCAGGGAGCCCCAAAGTGTGGGATGGGATCCCAGGCAAAGCATGGGGCTGATAGAGCATGTCCTGATGCATTTCCTCTTTACTTTCCTTCTCACTTCCTTTTCTTGCACTTTCTGCCTGCTGCCCTGCCCTCGCTTGCCCCCTGCCCAGGGCTTTCCCCAGCACCAAGCAACCCCCGGAGCTGCTCGAAGCCGGGGGTTCTCTGCAGTAACGTGGTGCTGCTCCTCTCCTTCCCCACAGGCTCCACCCAGGAGGCGGCAGGGACATTAGCCAGGGGGTCTCAAGGCTCGCCCGCGGGCTGGGAGGAGCTGAGAGCGGCAGAACAGCCCCTGAAGCACGACCCAACCCCGTCCACCGTGTATGAGGCTGGGACGCAGGTGAGGGGCGACCGGCCGGAGGCCAGGGTGGCAAAGCAGGAGCCAAAACTAAATCACAGCAAGTCACTGCACGGGGGTTCCTCCTGTACCTCTGTGTGCCTGCACAAGGTGGGGGATGATCACTGGCGGCTCCCTGACCCTCTCCACCCTCCCACCTTTCAGTACGCAGGACCCGCGTCCGCAGAGTCACCCCTTCCGATGTCCCGGCATGAGACCTCTCCAACAACGGTGCAACCCGCCAGCAACCACCGCCCCAACGCCTGCTGCTTCTGCTGGTGCTGCTGCTGCAGCTGCTCCTGGTACGTCCCACTGCCCACCTGGCCCTGGCTCCTGTGGGGTCAGTGAGCATCGCCCACCCACCTCATCAGCCCATAGGGCAGGTCATAGATTCGTAGGAAGGATGGGGTTGGAAGGGATCATAAAGATCGTCTCATTCCAAGCCCCTGCCGTGGGCAGGGACAGCTTACAGCAGACCAGGTTGTTCCCAGCCCTGACCTTGGACACTGCCAGGGGTGCAGGGTGGTGGTGTTGCTCTGTGCTTTGTGCAGCACCAAGTGCTTGGATGCAACTGCTGCCTGAGCAGCTGACCGGGTCTGAGGAGAGAGGGTCCCACAGCTGCCCCCACTGCTGGGTTCCCTGCAGCCCTGCAGTGCAGCTATGGCACCCAAGCCATGGGCAGTGGGTGCTGGTGGGCAGCTAGAATGGAGATGGCCCTGCTCCCTGAGCTGAGCCTCTGGACCACTTGTGTGCTCGCTGCGTTGGGAGCTGAGAGCAGGACAGGTGCCTGGCTGGACAGGTGTGAACTGGAGTCGATGGGCACCACTGGTGCTGTGGCATGAGGCTCCCCCGGGCACAGAGCCTGGCGAGCCCCAGCTGAGCCCAGGTGCACTGTGACTCCTGTTCATGAGCCAAATCCTTCAGAATACACAGAGCAGAAAGCAGCAGTGGGACTCCCCAGTGCTGCCCAGATGGTCTCCAGGGTTCATATGGGCCCTCTGTCAATCTCTGCCTTGGAGCAGCGGGTGCAGAGTCCAGCCCTGCCCTCCCAGCACTGACCAAAGCCAAGGATGGAGCCAGCTGCTTGTCTCCGTCTGCATCTCCTGTCCTTGCTGAGGATCTCCCGCTCCTTATTATCTGGATATCCCAGCTTTTGGAGAGCCCATCTGCTCTTCCTCCTCAGCACCTGCTCACTCAGAGATTGCTGATGGCTCCGGGCTTGCAGGAGCTTTGGTCTTTACAGCCACCAAGAGCAGCAAGCTTGGAGGAGCAACAAACCCTGGAGCAGAGGCCCGTGCATCTCCCTCCTGAACACTGCCCTTGGCTTGGTGGCATTCCCTGTGTCTCTCCTTCATCTCTGCAATAGCCTGTGAGCAGAGATGGAGCAGAAATCCCAGAGATGGGGCAGATATCCCTCCTGTACCCTGCTCCTGGAGCAAGCAGTGCTGGTTGCTGAGTGGGGCTCAGGCATGGCAGGCAGCAAGCCCTGGGGGTGGCACAGGCAGGGACATGCCCACAGCTTCGCCCACGCCAGCTGCCCACGCTGGGGCAGAGGTTTGCACAGCCAGTCCTGTGCGAGCAGCGAGGGACGGTGTCGCAAGCAGGAAGGGCTGCGGTCAGTGCTGGGCACCGAAATTCAAGGGCCCAGGGGAAGTTGGCTGATGGCTGCTCTCCACTTGTGCCACCAGCACCCCCAGGGACAAGGGGACACAGGGACAGGAACACCACATCCCCAACCCGTCTATCCCACTGTCTTCCTCCAGGCTGGGCCGGTGCTGGCGCATCACCAATAAGCCTTCGTTTATTTATTGGTGATTATTCGTGACAGTTCACGATGATTTGCCTTGGGCTGATCCAGCACTGACCTCTGCCGGCTGCTGTGGCCACTCCAGCTCAGCTCAGTCCTGGCACACATCCCTGGCACGTGGCTCTGGCACACGGCCAGGGTGGTGGAGCGGGACCAGGGCCACAGCAGTGCCTGAGCACAGGGACATCACAGGGACACCCTCACATGGTGACAGCAAAACTGCACGAGGGAACCAGGGTGCCACCAGGGCAGCAGGGGAGGGGAAGGCATGGGTGGGGGGTGCTGGTGCCCACGGAGGAGATTCAGGGGTCAGGATGGGGTCTGCATGTGTCCCCAATGCCCCTGACTACCTCTCTGTCTCCCTGTTAGGAACGAGGACCGAGAGCGAGCATGGAGGGCATCCCGGGAGACCAAACTGGAGACCATCCCAAACTGTGAAGCGTGGTGAGTGCAGGGGCAGTGCAGTGGAGGGGGACAAGCACAGTGTGGCACAACATGGCACTGTCCCCTTTGCTACCCTCCATGGCAGCCAGCACTGTGTCCTGCCCCTGGGGTACACACAGGGCAGAGGGTCAGGGCACCAGGGCTCAGGGGTTCCTGGTGATGCGTCCAGTAGCTCATCCCCAATTCTCACCAAGAAACAGAAAGCCTGGAGCCACAGGCTGAATCCTACTGCAGTTCTGCCCTTGGCCCCATTGCAAAGGGGAACTGAGGCATGGAAGAACCTCAGCAGATTTCAGACCTCATCCTGCCCTTTAGATGCACTGCCAAAAGCATCGTGCAGCCACAGGGAGAGGTGTCGGGGCACAGTTCCCTTGGGATGGGAGCAGGGATGAGCAGGAGGGACACAATGGGATCCCTGGCTGGCTGTAACACCATCCCCTTGCCTTCCCCCGGACCTGCCAGCGCCAAACCCACGCCAGAGGAGGTGCAGGGCTGGGCACAGTCCTTTGACAAGCTGATGAAGAGCCCGGCGGGGCGCAACGTCTTCCGGGAGTTTTTGCGGACTGAGTACAGCGAGGAGAACATGCTCTTCTGGCTGGCATGTGAGGAGCTCAAAACCGAGTGCAACAAGCACACCATCGACGAGAAGGCCAGGATGATCTATGAGGATTACATCTCCATCCTCTCTCCCAAAGAGGTAGGAGACAGAGCTTTTGAGGGGAGGGCTGAGGCTAAAAGGGAGCTGGGGACGGCTCTTAGGGAGAAGTTTCTGTTCCAGCTGCCGCCAGAGCCCTGTGACAGTCTGGGGAGGAGCTCGGCAGGGTAACGGCGGTGGGAAGGGGATATCCAGCCCCGCAAAACCCCCGGGACGCTGCCGGCAGTGGGACCGCGGGCCGGGTTGTGCTGCGGGGCCGAGACCTCACGAGGGCACCAGCGGGCCGAGGAAACGCTGCATCCCGGCCGGCAGCATCCTCGGAGCGGGGGTACCCAGAGCGGGACCGTCACAACCCACCTCCCTGTGCCCAGCCGGGGAACACAGAGGGGACCCAGAGAGCTCCTCACTTCTCCCTGCAACCCTCCCCCAACCACCAGGGCTTCAGTGCCAGTATCCTCCGGGACAGAGCACATTATGGTCTCCCCACATCTGGTGTCTCATTGATACTCAATTTCTCACGAGAGCGGGCGCAGGGATGGATGTTGGGGCTGGGGTCTTGTCCTTGGGTGTCCCCCAGTCCCAACTTCTCTCCGTGCCTCCCAGGTGAGCCTGGACTCGCGGGTGCGGGAGGTCATCAACCGGAAGATGCAGGAGCCGTCCTCGCACACCTTCGACGACGCACAGCTCCAGATCTACACGCTGATGCACAGAGACTCCTACCCCCGCTTCCTGAACTCTGCCATTTACAAATCGCTGCTCCAGAGCGTCTCCCACTCCTCCTCGGAGTCCTAAGGCCACCTGCCAGCCGTGGGGACGCCAGTGGGGACATGGTGGCGGGGGGGAGTCGGTGCCTCCTCCCCTCTGCTGCCCTCCTTGCCAGACCCCACCAAGTTTTTAGCTTTTTACCGATGAACTGTCACCCCGGTGTCTGGGCCACACTCCAGGACTGTCCCCAGGGCACAGCTTGGGCCAGCTCATACTACTGATTTCCAGTCCTGTCCCCAGCGCTGGCCGGAGCGAGCTGGGGGAGCACGGGACAGTGCCTGGGGCCTGATTCCCCCCACACCCTGTTTTGAAGAGGTCACTTTATTCCATCTCCACCACATCTGGGGACACGGCACATCCCCGTTTGCCACCTGAGACCCAGTTGGGGACTGGGTTGGGGATTTTTTGAGGTGGGGGGAGGTCAATTGTTGTTGGTTTGGGTTTGTTTTTTTTTTAATTTTAAATGCTCTTTTGGTTGGCTTTTACTGGGGGACTTGAGGTGTGGGAGGGGGGATTGATGAGCATCTCTGTACATAAAAAACTTGTCAGGTTTACCTCGCTCCAGCTGTTTGAGGTGGCCCAGGGGGCAGGGGGATGGTGCTAGAGCCTGTTTGCATTCCCAGTGGATCTGGATGGAGCAGAGGGCAGAGCTCTGAGCAGCCAGAAGGGACCATGGGGATGTGCCCGGGGGGTGCTCAGTGGGTGTCTTACAGCTGCCTCCAGCCAGTCCCATGGCACACCAGCACTGTGCCAGAACACCACACAGTCACCCCAAACCCAGAGCACCCTGCATCCTTGGTTCATGGACCTCAGAGAGGGGGAAAACACCTAAGTGTTGTTTGCCCTCCTGCAGAACCCACAGGCACCAGGACCCCTGAACAAGAGAGCTCCCAGATGGCCCAGACCTGCCCTGCTAGCAGGGAGAAGCACAGGGCTCTGCCCTGGTCCCTCACTGAGCAGGGACCCAGGCTCCACGCAGGAGGGGAAGTCACACAGGGAGGCTACAGAATTCCCATGTGGTTTTGCAGAGCACAAGGAATGATTTACTGAAGGCCCAGTATCCAGGGTTAAAACATGTCTGTCCCTGCCCTTCACACTGAAACAAAGCCAACATAAGGGTTTTGCTGCCAGTCTTTGCTTTTCCTGGCCTACCACAGCAGTTTCTTATTTATCCACCCATTCCCCTCCTCTCTTCAGCCCTTCCAAAGAAAAAAAGTGCTTTTTATTGAACATATTTTTTAAACAAACCAATTCTTTCAGCTTTTTTTTTTTTGTTTTTGTTTCCTTCCTTCCTCATGGCATGACTCTGTGGAAATTCATGTCAGTAAATTTAGTTTTCTTTGCCAAGCTGGAAATACAGTTCAAGAAAATGTATTTTTGAGAGAGACCAGCAATGGTTTATTAGGAATGTCGGTATTGTTATTATTGGCAGGTTTTCCCCCAGTCTGCACCCTTACAGCATCCCCACCCTGCACAGGGGAAGTTTTAGTTCTGGGTTTATTCTGTGAGTAAGGGAAATACTCTCAAATGTGGCCCCAGCCTGAGGGTTGGAGGTTGAACCTCCCTGAAGCTGTTCAAGAGGATGGCAGGGGAGTCAGAGCCCCTCCACACACCACAGAGGTCTCAGCACAGGGAAGACCCCACTGCCACCACAGAATCTAGCTTTTCTCTTGCTCTCAATCCCTTTTAAACACCTTATAAGCAAATCTTTACTTCTGAAACACTGCTTTACCCAGTGTGCTTCTCCTCCCTGGCTCTCCTTGGTGTTATCCCAGAAAATGGCACTGTAAAATGACCTATTTCTTCTCCCAAATTCCTGCTTGGGACTCTCAGTACCTAATTGAGGATTGTCAGAAGGCTGTACACGAGCTCAGCTCTGCTCCTCACAGGAACACAAGAAGAAAGGCAAGAGGCACTGGTAAAGAGCTGGCTCCCTTTCCCAGCACACGAGCCAGTGCCGTGGTCAGCGTGGGTTTCAGATCCTGAAGCTTTTTTTCGGCATCACTGCGAGGACACTGCTCCCTCCTAAGCCTGGTTTGAATAATCCCATTCACCACAAGACTCGTGAGGCTTAAAGGAGTTGTCAGCGTCTTTGAATATTTTCCTTCTTGGGAGACTTGGCTGCACCCTGTAAAGTGAAAGCCCTGAGCGAAGGATGCTGGTGGGATCCCTGCCTCCGGAGCTGCACAGCCCTCAAAGGGGCTGGGAGCACGTTTTCCGCTGCTTTCATGTGGCTGCTTACTCCTCTCCAAACATCTCCGAGGTCTCTGCTCAATGTCTGCTGTCTGGCATGCTGGGAAGCCAGTGGAAATACTTGTTTTTCACTCTGGAAGAGGGAAGCGATGCCATGAGAGATGTGACTGCAAATGCTCCTGCCCTGCTCGTCAGCACAAGAGCTGCAGAGCACAGCACTGCTCCTGGGCAGCCTCAGACCCAGAGGCCTGGCTGGGGTCCCCCAAATGCTGCATCACCCCAGTTAGAGGCTATGAAAAGGAAAGAACAAGGATTTTAAGTCTAACTGAAAGCTGTTGTGAGCTCAGAAGGAATTTCCCCACCAGGTTTTAATTAGCTCCCAGAAGGAGCCTGATTCTGCAGATCTCCTTCCCAGGGTCACATCTGCAGATGTGGCACCTGGGGCTGGCTTTGCTACAGGATCCTTTCCTTACCTGACCCCTTCCATGCACCAGCTCTGAGCTCACTTCAAACCTCCTCCACTTCTACAGCTAAATGCTAATAGCCCCCACCCATCCCTCTAGCCCTTACCTTCTCCAGATCCAAGCCTCTGGAAAATTTCCTGTATTTGCAGCATTTTCCCTCCTCCTGAGCCTCTCCAGCAAGCCCCTCTGAAACTCCAGGCTGTTTTTCAGCTGTCAAGCTACAAGCAGAGCACAAACAGGAAACTGCCTGGGACTCCCTTTGAACAGTTTGGGGTGTGATTTCTGTGGCTGATATCACCCTGCTTTCTGTCTCTTACAACCTGGGCAGTACATTCTTATCCTTGGAGCAGCCAATGCTGTTGGCAATTTAAAGGCTCGAGATGCCAAGGAATCAGTGCAAAGTCCAGTGAATGCTGCCAAGATGGAAAGCAATATCTGATCTGGACCCCAAAAGCTGTGTCCTTTCAACTGTACTGCCCACCCAGCTGCCCCAGGGCTTGGCCCAGTGGCTGAGATTCCATAAGGGGATAGAACAAGAGTGTGCCTACAAGACATAGCTCATTTTCTGCTGTTCCAGGCATTATTCAGTCTTCATCCACCTGGACACAGACTGCCTGTCAAGTTCCCATGCTGGAAAAACAAAGGGCTGCACACACAGTTGAAATAAAAGTCAGAAACTGACAAAAATGTTTAATATTAGTTTTGAAGAGAAAGTGACTGTACTCGCTTAGATGAGAAAGTAATGACTGGGTGTGTTTAGTGAGCTCTCCTGCCAACCTGTCAGCCCAGGGCTGTGGTTCTCTGCGAGGCCCAGGCCTCCCTGCTGCTGCTCTCAGCGTGTGACAATGCAAACTCACTGGGACACAAAACACAATTGCCGTGGGAGTCGGCGTGCGGAGGCTGCGCTCGGGTCTGCGTTTGGCTGCCGCTCTCGGGCCATGGCACATGTCAGCAGAACTGCAAGAGAAAGGAGTTTAAACCCCAATTAGAAACTTCACTGCAGAAGAAGGTAAGGATTCAGGTGTGGGCTTGTTTCAGAAGCTGGCAAGAGCTTGGGGTTTCTCAGAAGCAGGGGCCAAAGGAAGCTCCCATGTGACTCTCTCAGCTGTGGCTCTTTGGCACTTTGTAGTGGCACCATTTCTCCTTGCCATTGACCAGGAGATTTCTGCTCACCCCTGAGCTCTGTGCACAGCATGAAAGACCAGTTTAGAAATCCTGAAACATCATCACCACTATCCCTCAGAGGGCAGAGGCAGCATGGAAAGCACTGTGGAGCAGGTAATGGAAGAAGGATATGAGGAGAGAGCAGGGTATGTGGAAGTGAGACTTGACCCCAGCTGATCTACAGAGATGGGATGAACCCAGGAGCTGCTGCCTCTGTGCTGGGAGGGAAGATCCCTCTCTAGGGCCAGTGAGGGTTTGGCAAGCACATCTGAGGGGCAGCCAAGTGCCTGCAGCAGGGTGGGTGCAGCCACCCCAACACCCCTCAGTGCCAGCAACAGCCCCAGTGTGGTACCTTCCAGCGATTGCCACACTCGTTGCACACGACGAAGGTGGTCATGGGCTCATCGGAGCTGCGGGTCTGCACCTGGGGGGACAGAAGGGAGGTGAGAGCTGAGCACCACACGTGGCCCTGTCCCTCTGGCCTCCAGGGATTCATCTTGGGCTCACAAAATCAATGAGAGACCAAGGCTTGGGACAGCAAAAGGAGTTTTCCAGTAAAGCAGGTCTGGTGGTTGTGTTACACACAGATACACACCTGTACACACATCATGACCCTCTCCAGCCTGACATTACCTGAGTGACAAGTTTTGGGGCAGCATATTTCCCTCCTCACCCAATCTGCTGCCCACTCCTTGCAGGTGACTCTGCAGTGGACATACCCTCACCTGATGCCTCCCCAAACTGTCCCCAGGAAGGGATGTGGACATCAGTGCCATGACAAACCCCTCAGTCCCAAGCCCATGCTCCACAGCAATGCATAAAAAGCACTCAAGCCATTCCCATTTACAGGCCAGTCCTACATCCTGGCCTCACAGGAACACACTCTGGGTTACCAGGTTCTGCACAGTTCCAGTCTGGTTTGTGTTTGAGCCATGAAGGAACTCTGATATTTAACCCAGATGTGATTGCTGCCTCTGACTGGCTCTTGCCAGAAACACATACTTCACTAAAAACCAGAGTTTCGTGGCATTTGAATACCACAAGGCAGATCTAGACTGAAAACACTGGTACTCCCTACACTAGTCAGGCAGAACTGTGCCGAGGGGTGATTATGATGATCTATGTGTGTAATTACCCAACGTGCAAGAGGCACAGTATTTGCATGATGCAAATCAACCATTTTTGCAAGAATGCTGGATAGCTTAACTCTGTAATTCTCCCCCTTTACTGCCTGCTTCCAACATGCTCATAAATGCCACTTCATCTACTTGGGACTTAACATCTCATCACCCACTAGTGATTTCACTAGAAAACAAACCAAATACAGAAAACCTCCTGATATTTCTATTTAGAAGACACTGTTGTCTTCTGCTCAAATTCCAGGCAGTCAAACTCTAGTCCACTACAGGTGGAGACAGTCCCATGTCCTGGGACAGCCCAGGAATGCTTACTGGGAGCACTGTGGGAAGCAAGGCTGCTGCTGAGCCAAAGGAAACTCCCTGGTCAGATTCCTGGATCTCCTCCTCTTTCCATGTGTTTGTATGTCAAGTCCAAGCAGATGCAGGAGTCTCGCCCGGCACTTGCACACGCAGTTTGTGCGCAGTCACTCAGCAGCAATCTGGTAGCTGCTGGTGCATTTTTGGGTATCTGCACATTCTAAACCACTGACTCACAGCAAAGGCACATTTATCTCCAGATGCCTGGCACAAACATGGGAGCTAAAAAGCACTGGTAATGCACAAGGTTTCCAGCAGCTGGCCATGGGGAAGAAAAATCCCCTGTCTGCTCACATCACAGCTTTGTTTATGCCTTTTGTTTCACCCATTTCATGCTATGTGAATTTAAATAAGTTGGGACTTATCCAGCTGCAGGTTACCTATATTCTAATTTGTACTTTTAATACCATCAACATGTCTGACAGTTTCTCAGCCTCTCCCCTACACTACCCACCCCTTTCTTGTCTGAATCCCAGCATTCCCAGCACCTGCTTGCAGTGTTGAGCACTGCTGCACTTTTGAAAGCTTCCTTAGTGCTGCACAACTCCTGCTCTTGCACAGGTGAGCCAAAGAGCTACACAAGCTCATGGAAACGTGCAAAAGTGCATTTTAGACAGCCTCGAGTGTTTTCTGTCCACCAGTAGAAAAATTTATGCTGTGCTGCAGGGCCTGTCACAGAGCAGTGCAAGCTTGTGACCCTGACAGATGGTCCTGTGCAGAGGCCAAGAGCAGGAGCAGGAAAACCAACCTGGGTGTAGGTGCAGTTCTTCTTCTTGCACTTCCCACAGGTGAAGAGGTCAGTCTGTGTCCCTCCTGTCTTGGCCATCTGATGCTCCCGGATTGCTTCTTTTGTCATGGCTTTCCTGATCTCTTTCAGCTCATTACTGGCCATTTCCTTTCAAAAAAAAAAAAAGCAATAAAATCACATCTGCCCAGTTTTACTACCACACCCACTACAGTGGAAACAGCCAACAGGACAGGGCAGCCAGACAGATGGGCATTAAGACAGAAAGCCTGTTCCAATTCTGGTTTCTGGTTCATACCCAGGGCCTCAAGATGACGTGAAGGCCCAGCAAACCACTCTCCACACTGCAAACACCCATCACTAGCACACTCCATGCACTCTGGCAGCAGCTACTGAGAAATCTGCAACCCTGGCAGCAGCCCAGCCTTTTGCCTCCAGCTAAGCCTCAGGACACATCCCCTGTGAGAAGCAAACCCTGCTCCTCAGGCTCCCTCACCTCCGAGGTCATCACCGCAATCTGCTCGGGGGTGATGGCCCCACACAGCACGTTCTTCTTCAGCTCAGGGTTTTTGGAGTCCTTCAGGTTGGAGATGCGGCTCCTCACGCGGTTTTTGTATTTCATGTCCGTGTTCTTGACATCCTGGTAGATGCGTAAGGGCAGTCAAGGAGCCTGCAACCAACCCAGAGGCATCAAGCACTTCCCAGCCACCCATGAAGAGCAGGGAGCATCGTCCACTGCCAAGATGGAGGTGCTGGGACTCAACAGCATCTGCTCTGACAGGTCAGTGCTGGGTTTGAGAGCAGGTTTATATAATCCCAGAGTCCTGGGGATTCCAGCTTGGGATTTTTCACTGTGCTGGAAATACTCAGCTATGCTCAGGTTCTACAATCTGCCCTTTCTCTCAGCAAGGCAGCCACAAATCCATCCACTGACAGGGCCCAGCTGCACCTCCAACCTCACAGTTCCCAAACCAAGCAAACTCCTGGCTTATCTCACATCAATATGGAAATTGATCCTCATTTCTCCATCCCTTCCATTGCTTTTGTCTAGATCCACACACTCCCCTCCAACAGGGACCACAGGGAATGTATTGCATGTATTTGGAAGCAGAATCAAAACCAGCAAAAACAGCACTCTGATGGGAAGGACAAACTAGGGATTACAGTCTCTGCGCTCCCAACTCCACACTGGTAGTTCCTTAGTGACCCAGGACTCAGCCAAGCACAGCTGGAACTAGACCCAGAACCTGCAGCAGAACATTTATGCACAGACAGTCCCATTTTATCCTTTGAGCACATGAATTTCACTGCTGGAGGCATGCAGGCCCTCGAGGAAGCACTGTAGAGCAAGGATATACTCTTCAATCTGGGCTGCTATGTGCTCGCAGTCGGCGCCGATGGCGATGTAGTCGTCTGTAAGACAGCACAAACAGGAGCTCAGTGCCTTCCACCCAGGCCAGGGCTCCCCAGGCTCAGGATTTCTGAGCAACAAATCTGGACAGTTTGCTCTTCTGATTCACATGCTCTTCCCATCAAATGGCTTCTTGGCCTTTGCTCTTGCTACTCTCTGACCCTCTGGAAAAGGGCACTGATGAAAATAGATTAATCCAGCCAGTCTGTGCCCTGTGCCTCTCTGGGATATGGACTGCATGAGACAAAGCTAACAACAGCCTTGGCCCAAAAACTTAGTTTTCCAATATATTCTTAATATAATTGAAATCCAACATATATAGGCAGGAATTGAGTTTCATCAGATATTCATCTCAATGAGAAGTAACTTACTCAGACCAACCTGGGAGGACCTCGAGGTGTGCAGCATTGGGATCAAGCTTTCCTTTCTCCTCTCACCTCAGGACTGTCTGCTCCTCCCCTCTCCTCCCACACACCCATTAAACAGCATCACACAGAGTGCATAGCTGCCACGGATTTGGACAGCCAGTATGGTAACCAACACCATAAAGCAGGGAAGGTAAGGCACAGCTGAGCTTAGGGAAAGGCTCAAGGGAACTCTTTCCAAGATTTCATATGGAAAGGGTTTCTGTAAGAACTGTGCAAAGCATTTAATGCAGCATATAAACACATGCACGGGAAGGCTAGAAATAAAGACCTCATGAACTTCTCCATCTGTCATCTACATTCCTGGGCTCCAAATTAATAAGACTCTGCAGTGCTTAGACCCCAATTTTTTAAAGGGATCTGCAATGTCAACACAACCAGATGCTCAAACTTCCAGAGATGCTGAGCACCTGCAGTTGCCTCTCACTTGAGATGGTACAGTCTGAATGCAAGAGGGACCTGTTCCACCCCAGATTCAGGGGACCACGATATTTAAGGAGCTCCTGTCTGCAAAGGCAGCAGAGTCTGATAGCAGATGCTGACTGGAATAAGCATCATTCCTACAAAGTCCATATACTGAGTTACAGCTTCTATTTGTGCCCCAAGGGTGACAGGGAAGACAGCTTCACTTTACAGCAATCAGAAAAGACCTAGAAAGTGAAGCAAATCCCTGCACACCTGAAAGATTAAACTTCTGCACAGACCACACCATGTTGCAGAGCAGAAGACCCCAAGTCACCCCGTGTTCTTAACAGCCATTGCCTGACACATTGTCATGCCTCCAGCTCAAGCCAGGTCCACTTATCCAGGTAAGTGTCTGAAAATGCTGCAACAGCAGCCAATTCCTCCAAGGGGTGACCAGTGGCTAGACTGAGCTGCTGGCAATAATCCTTTGACAAGGCGGCTCCAGAACACTGTGCCTAAGCTAAGCTGGCATTGACAGTCTCTGTCAGAATGCTCCAGGAGCTGTGAAGCACTTGAGGCAATGCAGAGCTTCCCCCAGCACTTACCATCAGCCTGCAGAGCTGCTGTCAGCATCTCCCTGCATTTGTTGCGCACAGCGTCACAGGTGATGGGGGCCGGAGGGAAGGTGGTGATTTTAGGGGTGGTCGGAGTCTTTGGAGGCTCCTGCCTTTTGTTGGAGCTAAAAGAAAAACTTCACCTGTCAGAATGTCTCAGTTTGGGCCACTGAGAGCAGAGAAGGGAGCAGCAGGTATGTAGCCAAGCATCCTGTTAATCACAACACAGAACCAGTCAGAACACAGTGCAAAGTCATTGTCCCAGATCAGCACAGAGCACAACACAGCGGCCAACGCCCTCAGCCCAGACACGAGATCTCCTGTGGACACTGCTGGCTGCCAGCAGAGGTTTAATCCATGAGCAACCCTGCCAACCATCTTGTGTTATTCACCACATATCAGCTGCTGCACCACTGGGCATCAAGTGAAAACATTACTGCTGGACACCACCAGTAACCCAATTTCACTCAGGACATCTGAGACCATCAGCACTCTCAGTTTGGCAGTGCAGTGCAGATTCATGGTGCTTCTTTTCTCTTTAATTTTGCAGGACACCAAATCCATAACTGCTCTCAGCAGAAAGCAAGCAAAAAGCTCCAGAAGAAGGAGCTGCTGTGCTAAGGAAAATAAAGAAAAAGAAAGAAAATGGCTTCTTCAGCTTTGATATTTAAAAAGCACCACCAACGAAGTGTAGCACAGAATAGTTCTTCCTTTTTCCTGTAATCTGAGCAAGATTCTGATTACTCATCTCACAGAAGAGCACCTCCACACAGCTCACACACAGCTCAGACAGGTGCCAGGCTAGTACAGATCTAAGAAATATTGCTTTGCTCTCAAAAATAACTCCATTTCCACCTGCAAGCAATCACAGGCACAGGCAAGGGAATGCAAACACCTGCCTGCTGTGGCTGACTCAGTCGGGTCCCCTGCCAGGGGAGCTGGATGGGGACCTGCCCGCACAACCAGCACATGATGTGGGCAGGCTGAGTCACTGCTGCGGGGTCTGCATGCAGGGAAGGAACCTCATGGAGCAGTTCAGCTGGCTGTGCACCCAGAAAGCCTAACATCTGCACACAGAGTTAGTCAGCGCTGCAAATACTGCTTCGAAAAGATCTGGGTTAGTATGATTCACAGATGATTTTCTAGAGCTTTTTTCTCCCCCCTAAATCTAGGCAGCAGAATAGCTTTTTTTTTTTTCAGCAGAGATTGCTCTGGCTTTGGTGGTTGGGCTGTAAAACTCCCTGTATTTACGGCCAATGCCTGGTACCATTATTGCACAAAGAGACGGAAAGAGAAAAAAAGAGAAACCTCAATATTTCACCCATGCCATGCTGGCAGTATCTCCTTGAAGATCCAAGTGGCTTGACAATTTTTGTTAAGCTGGGTCACTGCTGCCAGTTCTTTGCCATCAAAAATAAATTTGTTATGAACAAGCACTTCCACTACGCTGTCCTGGAAGGGATTAGTCAGCCCACAAAAAAAACAGCACTAAGCTGGAAACCTTCTGAATCTGCTGCTGCAAAACTGAGCCAGACAACTTTAGGGACTTATCCTGGGAGCTCCTGTGACAAAGGTCATATCCAGTCTAGCTCAAATCCCACAGATCACCACTGGGGCTACTGGATTTCCACAGTTCAGAACCTCACCAAGCCCTTTTCAGAAGCATCCACCAGTGAACCTCCAGCAAATTGTTCACGTCAAACCAAAGCAGAACTTTGATTTCTTGCTCAGATGATGCACCCTGTGAGGGAGATTGTATTGTGAGCCCACTGTGTTTCTCTTTCCCCAGTAGCTGAATAAAACCCCTTTTTACCAGCAGGTTTTACTGGTCGGCACTGCAGGAGCCTATTAAAGAACAGATTTGTGTCCAAGCAGCTCAAAACATTCAATAGGATTTACACCGCACATGTTACAAAAAGAAGAAACAACTTAGCCTGTAAATAATCCATTAGATGATGATTTTCTCCCATCTGGAAGTTAGAAACTGCCATCAGGTACTTTTGAGCTTAAGAAGCTACACACAAATCACAGGCAGCACTCGTGGGGGTGTATATACCAGAGCATGCACTAAGGAATAACCCATAATTCAGGAATAACCCATCTAAAACATCACAGCTTCTCATGTTGCATAAAATAGTTCAGAAAAATTAGACTTCCCAAAGGATAAAGGCAAAGGGCCGAGAGAACATACTTACAGTAAAAGAAAGGACTGAAGGAATATGGGTGGTTTGTGGCAAGGAAAACTTAAAGGAGACAAGTCCTGAAACTCCTTACAAAGGCAGATGGTAAGACAAAAAAATCCACAGAAGGATGTAGAAATGGGTTTAGTAAGACAGGTTTTGATTGAGAGTAACTTTTAAACTGTAAAGGTAAGTTATGAATCGGAAATACTGCCAAGGGCAGCTGTGGAAATACCTTGCCCTGATGTTTTCTACAGTTGTCAAAGAGTGTGAAAAAAGCCTGTTAGGGACAGTTTGGGAAGAGGTTGTGCTGTGCTTGGAAGGAGCTGCAGGAGAAGACTCCCTGGGAATCTTCCAGATTTAAATTTTGCGTCATTTTGCAAGCAACAAACAAAGGTCTCCCAGAGCAAAACCCTGTGTGTGAATTCAGTGACCTCAGTGTGAACTCAGAGCACTGACCTTCACTACAAGGAGTCCTCAAACACAGGTCTCCAAACCTGTATTTGCAGAGCTAATACTTGATTTTCAGGAAGGTTCTATCTGCAAATGCTATTGACTTAAATATTTAGATGTTTATTCCTTGGGGGTGGAAAAAAGCTCGACAAGATGCACAGTAGTCCCATTTCTGTTAGCTGATGAGGAAAGATATATTCGTCTGCACACACACACATCATCCATGCCCTGAGATGAGAGCTGATCCCTCAAGAATTAGAAGAAACAGACTTCTCAGCCATTCCAAAGACAGAAGATTATTTATTAAGGTTTAGAGGTTAGTTTATAAATAGAAGAGTTGGGAAATACAGCTCAAACACACCTAGAAGACTTATTTCAGGAAATCCTTGTGGTTCACACTGTTAAACAGGAGAAAGAGCTTGTAAATCTATCCAGGCAGCAGAAGTTTATACATAAAACAAGGCTATGCTGGAACAAAATGGTGGCAAAGCAGCAGCCAGGGACTGCAAGCAGAACTCAGGGCTGCACTGGAAGAAAATCCCACAGAAGAGCTAAATTCAGGTCACAGATCCAAAACCTTCTAATAAAGGCAGTTTAGAGAATCCAGGAGAAGAAAAACCTCATGCTGCCAGAGACAGAAACATTAGACACAGCCCATTAAAATGTACTACACTATGGGTCTGAAATTCTACAGAACAACAGAATATGCTTTGGATTAGAGTAATGCAGCATCTAAATTCACAGGTGCCAGCTCCACACTGGCTGGCTCAGAGCCTTCAGGTCTTGCACTGATAGCTCCAGTCACTACACAGGGATTGCCACATCTGTGCTCCATAAAGTAAGATGAGTTTCAGGCCAAGAGTTAGTAAAATATTTCTCCCTGACCAAAATGGAAGGCATAGCCAAAATCTATCAGACTAAGAGGCTGAAATATCTGAATACAAACTGATCTCTTTGGTGTCTTGACAGCAGCCTCATCTGAACCAGCTATCACACACTCAGCAACCAGTCTGACTCCACTGCAGCCTCTGCTTCAAAGAACAGAGACTCTTCTCTTCTAATAAATTACTGGTTTTTTAAAGGCAGATTAGTATTTCATTTTGTAGGACTGGAGAAAAAGCATTCCTGTTTCTGGAAGAAAGCCTGGCTCAACAGCCTGACACCAGGAGCTGGCCCCTGCTCCTGGTCTAGGCTACACTAATCCATTGGCTTCTGTTCATCCTTCACAGCCAAGGGGACTCTTTGCTAGTCAGAAGATGGAGGCTGAACACACGTAGAAAGCACCAAGGATTAAAAACCCCACAAAACTGAAATACCTGCAGCACATTGAGGCACAAGGGAACATCAGCAGCACAAGCCAGACAGCTCCACTCCGCACATCCCATAAGTGACAAAGCAAGAGGGCAGCAAGGAGGGGTTTTGTCTCTGTGCCTACAGCCAAGATCCTGTTCTGAGTGAAATCCCACACAGATACACACAGTTCTGGACAGCCCTGGCTCCCATTCTGCACTGCATCACTGAACTCCATCCTGGCTGTGAAGTCTCACATGTCCTTTCACTGCAAAATTCAGCAAATTCTTTTTCCCGTTTTATGGAAGATAAGCAAAGATACTGATCATTTAAAGTCATGGAGCTCAGCAATAGTAGCCTTCTATCCACCAGCAGCTCTGTGTCGAGCTGCAAAGGCTCACCCTAGAGTGCCAAGCCTTGAGAGCTGAGCAAAAATAAAGAAGTGACAAGAAAGTGACCAGCAAAGGCTACAAACATGGGAAATCCTGCAAGCCAGCAGGACTACAGCCTGAATACTCTAAATCTTCTGTCAAACTTGGGAAATTGGCTACATCACTTAAGAGCTAAATCTAGGAAGCACACACCCTCCTGGGATCTGAGGCTAAGAGAAGTCTCTAGAATAAAGCTTTAAATCCCAATTTTCCCCCTCCCCTTTGATCACTGCCTGCACTCAACAGCTGCAGTCACAGGCAGTGGAAAGAGGATGCAGCATTCACGGCATGGCAAGGAGCAAGCATGCAGCTGACCTGCCAGCTCGGGGACATCAACCACAGGGAAAAGGGGACTTCTGCTGGGATTTGTCAAGGACAAAGAAATGGAAGTTTTACTTTAGTAATGTATCAACCAATCCCATCCATCACTCAATGGAAAAGCCAAAATAATCTTCATTCGAAGGAGTTCAAAGTTAGAAATAAACAAAAACGCATAAAAATGCAACATAAAAAAGAATAGAGGAATGTTCTACGACTAGAAAAAACAACACATAAGCAAGAGTAAAAAAAATGAAATATGAATAAAATTTAAAAACTCACTAAAGCCACTGTATTTTTCAGATGTGTATTTCTGCATAACAGTTAATAATAATACCACACAGATCAACCTTGAAGAAGAAACACTTCCAGTGTGTCTAAACAGGAATTTGACTACACAAAATTCCTGACTCAGACACTTAAAAAGAAAAATTAAAGTAAGGTGCCTTAAGAAAATTTAAATTCTCTAACGGTGTCATCTTTGGTAAAAGTGAAGTATTACCTTTGGTCTCTTGAGTTACCAGTCTCCTTGGAGGAAGATGTTGGCAAGGACAAGCTTTTCTTTTTCTCCTCATTTTTTTCCTCAGAAGCATCTATGTTCAAAGGAAGAAACAGTTCAGAACTGGTTTTTAAGCTACAGCCCTGCCTATATTCCTCAGTGTTTTCACACTACTAACTGTTGGCCTAAAGCATGTTATTATTCTCCCAAAAAGAATCAGGAGAAAATGCCTCTAATGGCTTTCAAGCTTTCCAACAGACCTTCTCCTTGCTTCCAAGTGGAAACTAATCCAAACAAAAGCTTTCCTCACCAAACTAGAGAGCAATCACCTTCCTTGCCTGGGAGATAAGCTTCCTCACAAGACATGCCTCATCACAAAAGTTTCTTTCAGAGGCTGCTGGGCAGGGATTAGATCGAGTTCTCTCAAGCACCACTAAAAGCAGAATTTCCAGCCAACATCAGCTGAAGGGCCAGTACAGGCTGGTCCTTGTGGGAGTACAGCTTCTTCTGCTTCCCAAGTGCTGCTGAAAGCCAACAGCACAGCCCTGAACAGGACTTTATCATGACACTGTAGAACAAGTTTGACCCAGAGGTGAATTGTCTGAGCCTAGCCAATACACACCCAATCTAATGAGGAGGTGACAATCCAGGCAGGACAGGAAAAGAGCCCTTTTAACACTCACCCAGCCTAGCAAGAAATGGGAGCCCATAAGCAGGAAAGCCTCCCCAGATGGCAATGGTCCATGTGAGTTTATCTACGAGGTGGTGAATTAAGATCCTTCTCCAATTCACCACCCAAAATGCATTCCAGCACTTCCCTTCTCGAGCTGTTGCACGAGGCTGACAGCACACATGGTGTTAATGCCACACAGAACACAAGTGGAAGCAGAGGGTTCAGAGCACAGATATTGTTTCTACAAATAACGTTGCTAATTATTAAGTGATGAGGTACAAGTTAATAGCCCCAAAGCTTTCAGTGCTCTTCCAAGGATGAGCTGGCTAAACAGGAGCTAAATCTAGGGGGATGCATGATAGGACACAAAACTCGAAAGACAGAGGGTGGAACTGTAAAGGCTGATTTGCTAGAATGTTTTATTCAGATCGAGAGATAAGCTCTCCCAAAAAACTCAGCCTCCCACTGAAGCCAGCTTTTTCACAAGCTGAATCTGACAGGAACATGCTGATTTCCTTACCTAGAAGTTTCTTCCAAGATTTGATGAGGGATTTGGCAAGTGATATCACTTCTTCATCTGTGCTCTGCTTCCTCAGTGCATTCACCGACATTCCAATGCGGGTGGACTGCAAGGGAACACCCCAGTGAATCACTCCGGAACAGGTTCATTATTTGTTACTAACTGAAATCCCAAATAACCACGACGAAGTCCAAGCCATGACCAAGACAGGAGTATCCAAGGGCTTGCAGAATGATTCTCTGACCCTTACAACTTTGGAAGAGCAAAATGACACTCTCCAGCTTCCACATCTGAACAGAAGACACATCCAATGGCCCACAAATCCCCTCCGTACACACTTATAAGTGACATTCACGCTCAGAGTGAGAAACTCCAAGATGCATCACAACCTCCAAACTGTAATTCTGCTCACTCCTCCCCAGTGTCCTGAATATCACCATTACAAAGAACTTCTCCCACGACTGCCCTTTGTGTTTGCTGCTTTAACCCAGTCTTTCCTCTATTTGCAGCCTACAAACAAGATTTGAGCAGTTACACACATGGCAACCCAGAGCTGTTTAATTGCCAGTCCAAAACCCAACTTCAGCACTATTTCATTTGATTTAATGCTTATTTTGATACTTTGCATGAGGCAAGAAGTGGAAGTGTGAGGAAATCTATTAAGGTTTTTTAGACAACATTTTGAACTCATCCAGATGCAGACTTCAGCTTTTTACCGTAACTGTGCAGTCAACTCACCTGCAGTAAATCCAAAGTCATAGGCATGCTTTTCAGTTCTTTCAGTAAATCCATTGCACCTTCCTGGGGAGGAAAAGAGAAAGAGAGCCTCAGCTTTTGGTAAAGAAATTCAACAGCTTGGGAATAGACACAGAAAGTTGAATTCAAAGGGAAAAACACGAGCAAATGTTCCCTGAAACATCAGCAAGCTCACTGCTGGCATTGCTATTCCAGACAGACAGTAGATCCTGCAACCTGAAGGCACCTGAATTACTGGGATGGGCAAAAAGAAGACCACTGGAGTGCCACAGGTCTTTGCTCATGTATGGTACAAGTGCAGCATTAGTTTATGATCATCACCTGGCAAGCTGAACGCTTTTAACACCTGAAAACCACACTCTGAATCACAACTGTCAATAATGCCATGTAGCTGTTTCTTAGTTTTCATATTAATACCCCACTCTGCTCAGGACAAGAGACCAGGAGCAAAGCCAGCAAGCTGTGATGCTGAAGAGTTGATCAGTTGAAACTTGTTCTGTGAAGTTTCCTTACACCATCCATGAGCCCAGAACCAGAGAAAATCTGCCTAGGAATCTGTAGATACCTAAAACTGGCAGTCCCTCATAGAACTGGAAATGACTTGTCTCCCTCTAGCAGATCCCAGGCTGGCGTAGGCCTGTCTCCATTCAGCTGGCTCTCTCCTCCCAACCCCCTTCCCTCAAACAAGGCTTCCAGTGTTCACATTCAGCAGCTCATTTACAACACCGACCACTCCAAGCCCAGTCGCAGCTCAAGGCCTGCACAGGCACCATTGTAGGGAAGCGAAGCCGCCTGCACTGACAGCCCTGTCCTCACATCCCGTCCTCCCTATGCAGAAGGGCTGCTCCCGACTCATCCCAGGAAGCAACCCAGCTGCAATCCACCCTACAGAACAGATGCCAAAATCAAAGCAGAGTCAAAGCTTTCAGCGTGCACATAACCAACTCACACCAGCATAAGCCACACACATTTACCGTACCCCAGAACGACTGACTTCCCCCTCAGGCAGTTTCAGACCTTTCAGCTCCTCCAGCTCTGAACACACAAAGTGACCCGGTGATTCCTGACACCAAATGGAGTCATTTGGCACAATGGCAGCGAATGAGGATCCACGAAAAAACTAGAGCAACAAACAGGTACTCCAGGAAACTGTCCTGAAGGAAGAGTTCTCACATTAGCCAACACACAACATGCTGCTGTTCAGCACCATCGCAAACGCCAGCCAAGAGGAAATGATGCATGCCCCTCGTGTAAGAAGCTGCCTTTTTCCCAACGAAGCTGGAAGCAAATTCTGCTAATTTGCTCCTTTCCCATTTCAGCATCTGCTGCAGAAAACCTGCCACCAATCATCACCAGGCATCACAGGCTGTGCTTCAGCCCAAACACACTTCCCTGGGTTGTTCCAACAGTGACATGAGTGACAGTCCTCGCCCTATGCACGGCTGGCAGGGCCAGTCCAACATCCAAAAGTTCATGTGATAACAGCACCCAGCATTCCACCACACGAATATCACACTCCTCTAATCCCTTCCCCTCCTTACCCATCATCTCCCACTCCTCATAGCCCATCCCAGCCCCAAAATCCCTCTCCCCCACCCCAAACACAGATGTACAGCCTACCTCCATCACAAATCCTTGTCAGCTTTCTGCCTTAGCACTTGCATGACACTGTGTTCCTACAAGCACTGATATATCCCATTATGCTGGAAAATACCGGCTACTGTCCCCGCAGGCTGTCACACGGGTCACAGCAAAGCCTGCGAGGCTCCCCGAGTGCACACAGCAGCTTGGCCAGCCCTCCACACTCCAGAGGCCACAGCAGTGAGCTGCACTGCCGGTGTGGGATGGAGATGCAGGAAGCAAATCCATCAGCACCGGGGTCTCCCCCGAGGGCAAACTGAAGTCCCAGTGCTGGTGGGCACTCCCCTTCCAAAGGGTTCCCAGCGGGACAGCAGAGCAGGGCTGAGGATGCTCTCCAGGAGGAGAACACCGCGTAGGCAGCACAGGGTGAGCCCCGGAGTGCTGAGATGTGCGCTGGGGGGGCTCCGTATGGGGACCGGGGGTTCCCACAGCACCCAAGGGGGCACATGGGGCTGCCCGCCCAAGAACTGGCAGTGGGTGGATCGCACACCTCCGCAAAGAACAGGGAAGGGAGAAGGCCACGGGGTCTGGGGGAAGGAAACCCACTTTAATGGAGAGAGCCTCTGCTCCTGTACGATGTAATGACCGGGGCGGCACTGAAGGAGAGGCCCCCAAAATGGGGGCTGGGGAGGGGGAGGCCCCTCGCAACGGGCAGGTTGGAGGTGGAGGGAAGGTGGAAGTCCGCCAGCACGGCAGCGAGGGGGGAGCCCTGCGGAGAGGGGGACTGCGTCCGCCAGACAAGAGCCCGGGGCAGGGGGCGGCTCCCGACCCCAACCGGGCTGTGGGGGCCCTGCCGCCGCCACTCACCGCGTTCTTCTTGGCCACCATCTTGTCCAGGCGCCTGGCGATGCGCACGATCTCGTCCTCCCCGCCCATCGCGCCGCTCCCCGGGATCGGTGCCGGGGCCGGACGGGGGTCCGGGCGGGGGGAGCCGCGGTCGGTGCCCGGTGCCCACCTCAGCCCCCGGTGCCGCAGTCAGGGCGGGCGAGCGCGGAACACGACGGGAGTTGTAGTCCTCGGGGCGCCGGCGCCACCCGCCGCCCGTCGGAGCGCAGCCCACGGGCGGGACTTCATCNGAGGGACTGCCGGGGATGAGGGACCCCCCGGTCCCCGCCCGCGGGGCTGTGCCAGGACACGGCAGGAACAGCTGTGTCCCACACTGCTGCTGCGGCTCCGGAGGAGGCCACGGAGATAATGAGCACCTCTGCAGTGGAGACAGGCTGAGAGCTGCGGGGTTCAACCGGGAGAAGAGAAAAGCTCTTAAAGAGTCTTTCCGTGCCTAAAAGGGGCTCGAAGAGTGGAGTGGGGTTATGGACAAGGACCTGGAGTGACAGAGCAAAGGGAATGACACTGACAGAGGGGAGGGTTAGATGGGTCATTGGAAAGAATGAAAGGAAAGAATCACCCTTTGCTGTGAGGGTGGTGAGGCCCTGTCACAGGGTGCCCTATCCCTGGAGGTGTTCACGGCCAGGTTGGACGGGGCTTGGAGAAGCCTGGGGGAGTGGAAGGTGACCCTGCCCATGGAACGATGAGCTTTACAGGCCCCTTCCAACCCAAACCATTTTGTGACTCTGTGACTATTGTCCGTGGGTGTGCTGAGCCCTCGGGGCAGTGCTGACCCCGCTCCCTGGATAAACTGAGGCCGTGCCCCTCGCACGGCCTTGCAGACTGGACAGCAGTTACCAGCGGCGAGGGGCTGGATGGTCTGGGGGGGCCCAGGCCGGACCCCCTGTAGATGGCACTCGTACACTGTGCGAGGGCAGCACATCCCCCGGGAGCTGCTGCTGAGCGCTGTCGCTGCCGCCAGCTGGTTCCTGGCAGAGGGAGAACTTCCATGCCTCCTGCACAGCCGCCTGCACAGCCCTCGCCAAGCACTGATGTTTCAGAGAGGGCCCTGACTGTACTGGTGAAGAGCAGCCGTGTCCTGCCCCGGTGGAGCTGCACATCATGTGGAAGCACGGGGATGTGCTACATGTGGCCTCGGGATGCACAGCCAGGTCTTGAGAACCAGAATTCCCAGCATTCATTTCCAACTGTGCTCTGTCCCAGGGCAGCTGGGTCACTGAGGGCATAATCACAGAACCACAGAATTGGTAGGACTGAAGGGCTTGGAGATCATGCAACCCCCCTTCAAAATCAGGGTCACCTAAAACAGGTCACACAGGAACTCATCCAGATAGGTTTTGAAAACCTCCAGAGAGAGAAGTATTGAACAGATCAGTGCTAAAGCTCTGATGGGTGGCTGACCCCTGAATCTGCCCACTAGGTACCTACAGCTGGCAGCTTGCTGTTCTTTATAGCAATACCATGGAACTCTGGGATCCCCTTGAGGAAGAGCTGCTCCCTGGATGTGTCAGACACGTGTCAGTTCATCCCTAAATCAACAAAGGTGGCCCCAGACCAAATGTGAGCCCCAGACCCTCTCCCTGGCACAATACCTTGAAACTTCTTGGCTTGGCCCCATGTTTGCCAACGCGAGTTCCCTCCACCCCACAGTCTGGAGCCTTTGCAGCACCTGGAAATCCTCCAACCCTTGACAGGGTCTCGCTGTGGAGTCAGGGGGTGCTATTTTGGAGAGGCCCACCTCTGTGAGGGAGGAGGAAACAAGTCCCAACAAGAGGACTTTCTGTAGGTCCTTGGAAGCGGGCAGCTGCCTGTCCTGTGTGTGGGGTCGGGTCACGCCGGTCCTTGGCGTCAGAGACACGCTCGAGCGGCACTGCTGCCACTGTGAGTGTGGTTTGTGTCGCTGCAAAGCGAAGATGGTTCCTGACCACAAGTATGGCCGGGGACGTGTCTCAGATTCCAGAGCACACAGTCACTGATGCCGAGCGCCGTCACCCCATCGCTGCCTGCCTCGAGCAGGAGCTGTTACCCCGCCAGCGCTGGCCTCCTGTGGTGGCAACCAGCCTCACCCAGGCCCCACCACTGCCTGCTTGGCAGGGGGTCCCCAAGGGACAGAACGGCACAAAATCCTCACGCCTGCAGGCCCATGTGCCTGCCGGGCACGTCCCCTGCCCCTGTGTGCCCGTGGGCACAGAGCAGCTCTGCAGCCCAAACCTGCTGGCCTGCAGCTCCGCTCTTCCCAAGGGTTAACAGGACATAACAGGCCAGGCATTTGCAGAGCGGGGAGGGTTTCTGGCTGACCTTGGCTGGGAAGCAGCGGTGGCGTCGCTCAGCCCAGCCCTCTGAGTGTGGAGCCGGTGGCCGCAGCGCTCCCCAAGCCTGGGTGGAGGTAGATCCAGAGGAAACTCCACCTCCGCGGGAGCCAACCTGCTATTGCAGGAATTCCCAGAGAAATTCCCGCTTGGGGTGATCTGTCAACGGATCCATGAACTTTCTTTTACCTCTTGTGAAAGCAGCTACTTGAATGTGCTAAAAACAGAGCAGGGGCGAGTCCATCAGGGAGAGGCTGGGAGGGGGCTTTTGCTGACCCCTGCACACCAAGAGACACCCTGAAAGTTTCTCTGTGTGGTGCGTCACTGGCAGCTGCCCTTGGCAGGCAGAGCTGGAAGAGCCAGGAGAAGTTTCCTGCAAAATAAAACCCCACAAAATCTCACCTGTTTTTTCCACTGGGCTACTGTATTTCCCAAGTGCCTCTCAGCAGATTTGTACACAACAAATGGGCTGGATCAAGTTGGATGAGCTTTCCCTGCTTCCAGTATCCCCAGTAAGTTCAAGTCATTTGGAGATCAGCCACCAAACCCCACCCTTTCTCTGCTCCCAACCACCGGAGGCTTGGTCTGGTCCACTTTTGGAAAAAGCAGAGATGAGAGGCCCTCCTGGGCCTGCCTTGTCCATCCACCCACCACAAAACCCCCAGGGAAGTTCTGTCCTGAGACACCCCATAACTTCAGGGGTGCTCAGGTCTCCAGGACTTCAGTCTTGGGTCGCTGCTTGGAGGACTGGCTGTCCTGGGTGACACACTGGGCTCTGTGCTGGTAATGAGTGATACTATCCAGGGCAAAACAGACCATCAGAAGCTGATAGACCCTGAGGGAGGAGGTGGGAGCAGCTGCTGTAGGCTTTGCCAGAGCAGCACTCATTTTGGGGAGGGGTTTTGATGTGTCTCCTTTTCACCCTCGTGAGCCTGCCGTGGCTGGAGGGCTCCTGACTCTGATCCTCTAATCATGCACTTGTGCCAGGCCTGGAATGGAGGCAGGGATCTGCCTTTTCTTCCCCTCCCTACTGCAGCTGTCTGATGTCCTTAATCTCCTAGCCCTGGCACTGGGGACATTTGACCCTGCATCAGTCAAATCCTCCATTCAAACACTTAGGAAACCTGGGGGAACGTGACATGAATGGTGACTTACATTTCTGTCTTACACACCATCCTGCTTTCTCCTTTGAGGAGCCAAGGGACTCCTCCACACCTCATCTTGTGGCACAGGTCTTCCTAACACAGCAGAAAGCATCATGGTTCCCGGGAGATACTGCAGGATCCATCCATGCCATTCTGGAAGAGCAGCCCACAGAGGCTCTGTGTCCTCCACTCCCTACATTCCCCCACTGCATCAGTCCTGGAGCTGCAGGTGGGCACCCATGCCTGGGGACACTGCCATCTGGACCTCCTGGGACAAGTCCTACACCAGAAGAGGCTGCAGGATTTGGCTACAGTGGGCAGCAGCTGCAAGGGGAATGTGGCCAGGACCACCCTGTGTGGTAGCCCAGCCTCTGCCACCCTGAGAAACGGGGAGCATGGAAGGGAGGATGCAGAGTAGATGATGGCTCCCATGGGCCCTGCTCATCGCGAGTGCCAGGGTGGAGTTTGGACCTCCAGCTTTGCAGATGCTCTTCTGAAACACTTTGGATTTTCCCTAAACCTCTTCCTAACAATTTTAATTATACTGGCTGCTGTTCAAAATAATAATGACAGGGAGAGGAATAAATGCTAAGCTGCAGCCTGTCACGCTTCATGAGATGCCCCCAGGGGACACTGGGCCAGACAAGCAGCCAGCCCAGAGCTGTGCCAGCCAAGTGGGTGCAGGCTGCCACCCCACACCGGCCACCAGCAGTTTCTGGGGTCTGGGCTGGCATGTGTGAGCGTGAGAGCCTGTGCAGGCACTCAGGTCTCCTTTCTCTCCCCCTCTCTGTCTCCTTTTATTCGCCTCCATAAAACATAGGAAGTTCAAGCCATTCATTTTGCTATTTGTGTCTCCTTCCCCACGCCCTAGTTCCCTCCCTTGCCCCCTGCAGCCTCTCCTCTCTGCTTGCCCAGCATCCTTGACCCCGAGAAGTCTGGTGTGTATGCACTTCCCTTTTGGCCCATGGAAAGCACCACTCTGAACTGGTGCCTTGATAAGTCTGCTGTGGGAAGGCAGGGGCTCCTGGGCTCCCACACAAGGCTTTCCCATGTAGCATTTCCTATGCAGTCCCTGCTCACCCGTGCGATCTCCAGACCCGGGCAGTGGGAAGCCCTCCGGATGGCAGTGCCCCTCCATGGCAGCAGGTCTGACCTCTTCGGCATCTCGTGACTTGCTCTGTGTCAAAAGCCACTCTGTGTGGAAGGAAACATCCTCCTGAGAAGGAGGATGGTTGGCTTCTCATGGCACCTCAGCTCAGCCACAGCAAAGGATTGCAAAGGGCTTGAGCCCCCAGCCCCTTCTCCTCAGTGCTTTTGCAAGCAGAGCTTTGATACTCTCTCCCACTGAGTTTGGGATCAACAGGACCTATGTCCTGTCAGCAAAGGAGCAAGCATGTGGCAGAGCAGACAGGATTTGGGTCTAGACCTCAGAGGGGCTGGAGACAGGGATTGATGGGTAGCGAGGGAGGAAGGAGAGGCTCAGCGAGGAGGGCTGGGGCCTTTTCTCTGAAATAACCTCAGCAGTTCAGCCGTGGTTTGCCGGAGGGTGAAGGCAGCGTGTTCCCTCCTCAATGCCTTCATCGAGCAGAGCCAGGTCACCGGGCTGTGCCGTGCCCTCTGCTCCCCGCAGTGATGGGAGCACAGATAAGAACCTTCTCCCGCTTATCGCCCCATCAGCGGCTCTGCAGCGGCTCCGCTGCCCCAGCGCCGAGCACCGAGCCCTGATCTCATCAGCGCGCCGCACACTTGCAGCTCGAACAATAACCAACACAATTCCCAGAAATGCACAGCCTCCTGCTAAAGCCTCCCTGGGGGAAAGCATGCCAGCCGGCCTGTCGGCACCAGCACAGCCATCACTGCCAGCCGCTGGCAAACGCAGCCTGCGGCGGCCCCAGCACGGAGGCACCTCTGCGAAAACAAGGCTGTGCTGGGTGGGGTGGGGTGGAGGGAGAGGCCGAGCTCGAGTCCTTGGGGCCACCCATGAGCTCGCTGTCCTCAGGAAGTCCGTCTCCCTCTTGATGTTTGTGACCAGGTGTCTTGCCCTGTCCCAGGCACCCCGTTTGCAGCCCCTGCCTGCTCTAAATGCCCGCTCAGTTCACAAAGGGGCCAAGATGCCAAACTTAGCCCCAGCTGCCTGAGCTGGGAGGGTATAGACAGGGCCATGGACACTCCTCACCTCAGTGGGGACACGCAGCCTGGAGAGGCTTTTCCATAGCTCACGGCTTCCCTAAGTGTCTCAGTCTGCCAGAGCCTTTCCTGTCATGTTTGAGTAATTGCTCTTTCCACTTCCAGATGGAATATCTGGACACCCAAGCAGGCACAGCTGGATGCTCAAAGCAGGTATGTACCCTGTCCCAGCTGAGCTGGCATGGCCCTCCTCTCTCCAAGCACTTCCTCTGGATCTCACCAGCCTGTCTGCCCCTCACATAAGGCCAGATGTGCCACCCAGGGAAGCAGCAGGGCAGCAGCAGAACCGTCACCTCCAGACCTCACAGTGATGCAGCAGACACACCAAATCCCCATGCCAAATGTGCAACACCAGCACCATCCCAGAGCCCTCATGAGCAAAGAGCAGCACCTGGAACGGCACAACTGTGTCCCCAGTGCAGGAGGATGAGCCTTGTAGTGTCCCAAGTGAAGGAGGACCTGCCTCACAGTGTCCCTGACATGAGGTGCATTGTTCATGAAAACACATGGGGAAGTCCAAGGAGGACAGACTCGCTGGCTGCGTTGGGCTTCCTGCCTCCTGGCCCCGGCCGCCGCCTGACATCATTGCTCCCGGTGGGAATGGCCACCCTGGCCCCACTCGGTCCCTGACATTAGCCAACAACTTCCTGACCTCCTGTCCGGCTTTTCAGCCTCCCATGGTGGGGAGGCTTTTGTGCCTGAGATGATAGAAAATAGCTAGCTAGATAGCTAGATAGATAGATAGATGCTTGACTCCTGCCACCATGGCACAACAGCTGGCAAACCTGCATCCTCTTCCTCACTACCACAGGCACAACAGAGGTGATGCTCCCCCTCACCTTGCCATCCACATCGGAGGGTGTGGGATGGCATGGGAGTGTGTGTTCTCCAAAAATGCCCCATTTAGATTGACAGAGACCAGGAAGGCTGAGGAGAAGGAATGTGGGGTGAAAGCACCACAGGTGTTGGAAGGATACCTGCGAAACACACAGGTTCTGCCTGGCCTCCGTGCACCAGCTCCTTGGAGGCATCGACCTTCTCCTCACCATCCTCAAATCTGCCCCAGTGGCAGCAGGGTCTGGGTAGAGTGTGTGCCACGTCACCCATCCACCCTGCACACTCTGGCTTTTCCAAATAAACAGACTTTGTAGTGAAAATGTGGAGGATTGTGCAAGCCTCGGGCTGTTGCTGCCCAGCCTCTCTTGCCCTGCAGCCGTGAGATTTTTCCCTGGGTGACTCCTCACGAGCAGAGCACAACCTTGGGCTGACGAGCTGCAAACCTGCCCTTGTCCAATCCCGCTGTCATCAGCACTTTGCTGCAGCTGCTTCCAGTGCTGCTCTAAGAGTTTTTCCTTGCAGCCTAAACCCCCACCGCTGGCTCCATCCTTCTGGCTCCAGCCCACTGGGGATGGAAGGTTTCTCCTTCCCGAATACAAATATAACTATAATCTGCTAAACCCTGCTGTTGATCCTGACGGCATCCTCCTGTCCTGAGCTTTCCTACAGTGCCTTTTATACCGGTAATAGCGCCAGGCTCCTTCTCCCATCATTGTTGACTCGACAATGAAAACTGTTTGTATTATTGTGTCCCCGAAGCTTTGCCAATAGCACATGTGTCCCGAGCTGATAGCAACAGGCTTTGGCAAGGCTGCAGCTCCATCAGATAAGAGCCTTTAACCTTATTTCTCCAGCTCGAGCGCTCCACGAAAGGCCATTCTGCCATGAGCCTTTCCTTATCCTTCCCCTGAGCTTGCAGATCCTCGCGCTCCACGGGCCAAGAAGAGGGGTCGTTGGTAAAGGGCAGAGGTGGAGGTGTTCAGGGCGAGCAGCCTGGGAAACAGCCTCAGCTTGGGTGAGAGAAGAGCCCTGGGGGGAGATGGAAAGACAGAGCTGCTTTCCCAGGCAATTTAAGGGCCAAATGCACGGCCGTCCCTTGTCCCCTGCCTTCCTCAGGGACCCGCTCCACCCCGCCGTGCTCCACCTTGGCTCGGCTCCCGCACACAGCAGGAGCGAAGTGGAGGAGAAACGCTGGAGCCCGGAGGCCCTCGCACGCTCCCGGCTGGCCCGCGAACAAAGCCTTTCCCTTGGAGCCCTTCCCTGCCGCCTCCCTCCTGCCCCAGCCTCCTGCGCTCCGCCAGCCGCGGGGATCCCCGGCATCGGCACAGCCGTGGGGGTCCACACCGCCCTGCCCATCCCACCCTGCATCCCTGTGCCGAACCCCGCCCGACTGCTCCCAGCATCCCCGAGCCCCAGCTCTGCTGCTGGGGGATTCCGCTGCCACTTTCTGAGCTGCAGCACAAAGGATGCTCTGCAATCAGAAAGCCAAGAAAACGGTGCTGCTTGTGGCCAGCTTTAAAATCTCATTTTTAGGCCACTTTATGAGAGGGATGTCACAGTTTTTGGGGTTTTGAGCTGCAAATGCAGCACATCCCTTTCCCCTTCCCTTAATGTCCCCAGTGCAGTGCCTAAAAGCAAAAATTGTTCCTCTGCTGGCAAGGAGAGAAAGCTCTCAGGTCCTTCTCTTTATTCTTACTGTTACTATTGTAATTATTTTTTATTACTATTATATTAGTCTATTATTTTATTTTTATTAATATT